>VZRI01000193.1:56441-113502 GCA_013397515.1 Upupa epops
TGGTAGATCGGGCGGCTAACGCTGCCTTTCAAGTGCAAACGAGGGCCGAAGGTGGGGCCCGGCTTCCAGACGGTCCGGCTGGGAAGCGAGACAGCCCCGGCGAGGCTCCTCCGCCCTCCCTCGGCCCTTGGATGATGTCACGCGGCTGAGGCGCTGAAAGGTCATTACGAATGGGCATAAATCGCCGCGTCTNCGACGGCGGCTTCGCGCCCTCCCGCAAGGGCGGGCAAAGCACGGGGCAGGGAGCTCGGTCGCGGGAAGGGCTTTCAGCTTGGCCATCAAGCTCTGCCGCTGCATCTCAAGCAGTGGAGCCAACGGGCCGTGTGGCTGCTCTACCCAGTTGGCCTTCAGGTCGGTTCTGTCAGACGCAAATGAAGTCACCAGCAAGGGTCAGAGGTTTACGGAGAGACGCGAAGAGCTGTGTCTGTGACTGGGGTTTAGCACTGCAAAAGCCTTGATTCCGCGGGACATGGCGCAAAAAAGGGAGCCCGGAAGGAGCAGAACCATCAGTGATGCGCACTGCAGATACCCTCCGAATGAATCGCTTTTACAGGGCCCTGCTGTAGAAGCGGTAACACCACAAGACGCAAAGGAGGAGATTGGCAGTTCTAAACTCCTTTTGCATAAGGCCCCTCTTTTTAATTCAATAACACAGAGGAGGCCACGCTGCTGGCGAAGCTCTGCAGGGAACACATGTGCAGGATTTCCCAGGAAAGCAAAGGCACAGCACTTGATTTAAACTGGTGCCCTCTCTTTTCCTCTGCGCAGCTCTGGTTAGATTTAAAGTGACATCTGAATGACAAAGTTGCCTGTGAAATAGTGCCTTGGCCGGAGATAATGAACTGCGTAGTGACGAGTCTATCCGTTTTCTTTATGATGAGGAGATGAGTGTCTGACATCTGTAGTCACATACTTTCCTGTCTTTTTAGCTTAGTGATTTCTTTCTGACTGTTAATCCTGTGAAACTAGAGGCTGAGTCAGCATTACAGATTAATTCCCTCTCCTGGAGGTACGTTTCTGAACAGACGGGGTGTTCTCTCTGAACATCCTCAGAAGGATTATGCACCCCTTAGGAGCCAAAACAGAGGCCTGTAAATAAAAGCACCGGGGAGTCATTTTCTGTTGAGTGCGTGGCGGCTACGTTGAGTGTGTTGCTCATTTGTTGACTGGCCTGATGCTGTCAGACTGAGCGGAGTTCCATGAGCTTCTGCAGGGCAGGATGAACCAGCCCTGGGCCGGTGGGATAAGGTGCTGGTTTGGAGCTGGTTTTGGAAAGAACCAGGTTCAGTTTCACCTACTTCTACACCTTTCTCCTTACCCATCTTACAGCCTGTTCTTCACCCTGTACCTTGCGCCCTGTACAGCAGTTCCCCGGCTCTCACTCGGTGTGCTCAGCGACAGCTCAGCGCCAGAGCTGAGCTTTCTGTACAGTCAGCAGTAGAAGTTAAGGTAAAAAATAAATGAAAAAGAAGTCAGCAGGTAAACGCGGACGTTTGTTGGCCTCTCTTGTGGAGATCTTGATCTCTGCTGAAGGCAGGAAGAGGTGCTTGTCCCTTTTTGCCTGTTGGGGCAGGTTGTGTGGACCACTGGCTGCAACGCAAAGCTCCCTGCCCTTGTGTTTGCCACTCGCTCCCCAGCCTGGGTCGTTTGAGCTTTTTTCACCACAGAAAAGCAACTGTCCTGAACAGGCTTCCTCCTTTGCTGAAATGCTGTGTCAAGCTGATCAGTGTTCTCAGTCACTGGGTGAGGCAGTGAGCGCCAGTTAGATGTGGTCTGCAAAATGAGATGTTAATATAAATGCACACGAGAGCAAAGCAATCTCAAGGTCTGATCCAGTTATGAGGGCTGACCTTATGATTGGTGGTGCCCTTAAGCTGAGGGATGCTGTCAGAAGGCAAGAGGCCTCTCCTTCAGGATGCAGGGCTGATGGGGAAGATTAGTTGCTGAGCCTGGATGGAGAGAATCCCCTGAATACCACCTCCCCAAGTGTTTGTGCTCGTTGCCTGAGCTTAAGATGGGTCCTGGCAAGAGGCACACAGGCATCTGTCTTTTTCTGTTTCAAAAACTCCAGGAGAGCTGATCACTTATCACGGGAACCATCTGGCTTATTCTTGGAGAGATCAACAGTTAGTCACTGAATGAACGAGGAACAAGCTGCATTGAAGTCTGCTCTCCCCATTAAATATGAGGACTCAGCCCAAGGTCCCTGAAACTGCATGTGCAGTGCCTGCTGCAGGCAAAGGGAAGAAAGATTTAGTTCTGCCTTGAGGCTGCTGAGCTGCTGCGATGTGAAAGAGAGCTACTGGGGCAAGTGGGGGATGCCAGTGTCTCTGCAACAAGCCGTGGTAGCTGTTTCCGCAGTATCAGGGAGGAGGTCTGCACCATGAATGTCTGGGTAGCTTGATGCCCTCTGTTCTGCCTCCTGTGTTTGATTTCAGTTTCAAGTGCAGGGACCGTATGTGGGACTGGGTTGTTGCTCTTCAAGGGAGATGCTGAGGATGTAGGGCAGGGTCAAGGTGGGCTTCTGCATGGGTCAGTGCTGCGGGAGTTCAGGAGCCGGGGGTCTCACCCTCCTCTTTGAGGGGTGACCTGACCCGATGCAGGTGACTCTGGGTCCTCACTTCAGAAACTCCATAAACCAGCTCCTTGGTAAAAACTTCTGAGGCCAGGGCTCTGCACCTCCCTGTCCGTTGGGCAGCTCGTGTTTTAGTAAAGCCCGTGGCACCCTCTGCCCCTGCCGTCTGCCCCCTCTGGGGGACAGCTGGCTGAGCACCCACCAGCTTGGAGCTGCAGTGAGCTGCAGGGCAGCTTTGCTCACCCACCGCTGCTCCTCGCCTCCTGCAGCTGGGCAGGATCCAGACTTTCTTGGACCCCAAGAGCCGGGTGAACTCAGCTCAGCAGCTCAGGCACCCTCCTCTGCAGATCCCCTGCAGCTCGCCTGCGAATCCCCCAGCCTTTGCTGAGAGTGGCGGTTTGGGGATTTTTCTTTTCTCTTTACTGCCTTTTTCTATTGCTCTTGCTAATTACTAAAGCAATTTTTAAAATTTAAATGAGGGCTTCCTCCCTCACAGCCCATCTGCTGTGAAATCACAGCACACATCCTGTGTGACAGTTCAAGCATCACCATGGCAACGTGCTGTGATGTGATCAGCCCTGAGTTATGACCTCACTGCGGGACCGGGCATGCGGGGCTGCTTTGGCAGGGGGAATAAAAAGCAGCTTCTGCATGAACAAAAGTGGGATCTCTGCTACAAGCTGATGGGATTTGTCCGGGAGCAGACGGGCCGAAGGCCTCCCCCGAGCTTTCTACATGAGTTCAGTGCTATGGTTAGGGTGGCACCCATTGAGAAATCATGTACTGCTGTCCTCAGGGAAAACTGCCTGCTTCCAAAGTCTGTTCTGCCAGTTTATGGTGCTGCCTCAGTGGAAATCCTTGGAGTCTTTCAGGCTCTCTTCCTGTTACCTTCCCATGGAAGTGCTGGAGAGCAAACTCGTTCGTGTTGGGAGGCAGGTCCCGCATGGCTGGGGGCAGTGCTCCCTGCCCCTCTGCTCCCCCGTGGCTTTCCTCAGATCCCTTTCAGAAGGTAACAGGGCTGGGGGTAGGGGTCTGGCTTTCAGAGCATTCCCCGCTCAGCTCCCTGCTGAGACTGGCTTGAAGGGTGACAACTGCTGAAGCCTTTGCGGACAACTGGAACAGATTAGGGGCCAAAGACTGCCCAGCAGGTGCCATACCCGGTGTTAGCCATTTCCAATTGCCCAGACACCTGGTCAGAGCCGCTGGTTCAAAACACAGTGTTTTTGTTCGTTTTGGTGGGTTCGGGGGTTTTTTTTGGTGGGTTCTTGTGGGTTTTTGATGGGCTTTTGCCAGTGAAACAGGCGGCTCCTGCAGGAAGCGTTTCCACGCGAGGCTCAGTCGCGGCGCCAGGCTGCGTGCTGTGTGCGGCAGCACCGAACCCCGGGATGTGCCTTTATCTGTGCCTTGGATTAGCATGCAGCGCCTTTCCACGGGTGATGCAGACGGAATTGACGGGCATACTTGGCGGTTCCAGAGGTGATGCGGTTGGCCACCGCGCTGAGGCTCAGGGTTAGCAGGCAGCCGGCCGGCTGCTCTGTTTGCTGCGGAAGGGGCGGGCTGGGGGCTCTGCCCGCTCAGCAGCACCGGCGGCGAAGAAGCCGGGGAGCGTTTGGGAAGGGGAAGAGAGAACGTGGGGAGCAGTGGTAGCGGGGTAGTTCTTCACGTGCCACAGTGTGCAGAGCAGCAGGGTTAGACTTCCACGAGTTAAGACTTGGCAGCTCCTGTGTGCCAGTAGGGTCTCGGGGAGCGGAGCGGGTCTGCTTGCCGAGGGCTGTGCGGGGACAGGAAAGCGCAGAGCCCTGCTCTCTGCTCTCAGTGTTGCCGTCCCTTATGGTGGAGCTGGGGCTGCAGTCTGAGCTTGCACATACATCCCTCCCCCGGCCTTTTCCGAGCGTGAGTACCCCCCGTCCCCCCGGCTGTCACTGATCGGGCCGGTTCACGTAGCCGAGGCGACGCGGCGCTACCCTCTGTGCGAGGAAGCCGGTGGAGGGCCAGGGCAGCTCTGTCTGTGAATGCTCGGGAGAGCTGGCACTGGAGACCTCCACAATCCTTGCAGCTCACAAGCAGGAATCGAGTGTAACGACTGTCTCTCTCCACGACGACTCCCTGGCTCAGCCTGTTGTGCCGTCGCACAGCCTCGGGCAAGATTTACAGCCCCAGAGAATGCGGTGCAGCCCCGCAACGATTGAAGTGCAAATGGCTCGGCCATCATCTGGGGTAGGAGATTCAGGTGAAGCGGGTCAAACCCTACACCAAACAGTAGGCTGACGGCTTTTATCTGCGGGAGGGTGGGAGCCTGTTTGCCCGGGACAGGGTCAAACCCATCTCAGTTCTGAGGGGGACTGCAATTACTTTACTGTTCTCTGGCTGCACAAGCACAGACTCAAGAAGATGAAGCCGCTGTAGCTTTGCCCCTGCCAGGGGCTCCCAACGTTAACCTGACAGACTTCACAGCACACCTGCACTGTCAATCCTCATGGCTGTCCCGATGACCAGGTTCTCCTTTGTAAGGACAGTCAGTCCCAGCACTGGGGCTCTTGTGGTTTTGCTGACCCCACAGAGGAATCCGTGGCACAGCCAGGTCCTCCGAGTCTAAAGCTGTCTGTCACCCATCACTGGCACCAGCAGGAAGCTCAGTTTGGCTACAGCATGCTGTGTTTTAGGGCTGCCCTGGGTCTCAGCAGCAGGGATCGTCCCTGTTCCTGTACCGCTATCAGAAATATAAAAGCTGCGTTAGAGCGTCACCAGAGCAGCCTGGAGCCTCTATCCTTCCAGGGCTCAGCCAACCCTTCCTTCTCTGTTAGTGAGGAGGTCTCGGGTCAGGACTGTGACCCGCACCCTGTGGTTTTTGCTGCAAGGCCATTCTAGTCACAACCTCGCAGGCTTGGGGAGCGGGGGCTGCAGAGCTGGCTGCTGGAGAAGGGGCTGATGACCGGTTGGGTGCTGTGTATGCACTGCCACTATGGGGACATGGGCTTTTTCCAGTCCTGAAACGCCCCAGCAGCAGCTGTGGAGGTGCAGAATGTTTCGTCACAGTAGCCGCCTTAACTGCCACCCTGGCCCAGAGACCGACCTGTGGGGGCCTTTTCCCACAGGAACGGTGACGCTCGCCCAAGCGCTGCCCGTAAAGCACTGGTTTTGCTGTGCTCTGGCAGTGCCTGGGGGACACTGACGGTGCTGTGCGTGCAGCCTGATGTATGAAATCTGTGTGCCTGTTGCTTCCACCTCTGGATGCTTTTACATTACAAGACACAAATGGTATTTAACCTCATGCTGCCGACAACTACATCTGAGCCGGGACTGAGCGGACGGGACTTGCTGTGGGGGGCAATACAGGGGGTAGTTTGGAAGAGGCTGAGAGGAAACAGACCGAGAGGGTCACCAGTGGAGTCTTACACTGCTATGAAGGCACAGACTGGCACTTTTCTGGCCGTGAGGTGTAAATTACTGTCTGGTTTCAGAGCGACTCTTTTGAGCATTAACAATGTGAGAGAATGGGGTAGGTCATAGCATTTCCTTCTGCCCTAACCCCTTGAATTTCTTTGCAACAAGTTTTGGAAGCCAGCACTAGAATGAAAAGTAGGTGGAACTGATTGCCTCACTGCCCTAGAGCCTGTGCGGGCACTGCAGAGGGGTGCTGGGATCTGTTGTCTGGGGGGAGCTGGGAGAAGGGCTGCTCCATGCCCAGGCCCTATTTGCTGCTGAAACCAGTGCTCTGTGCTAGGTAAGGGGTGAGCGGTGCTGGGTTTGATGGAGAGGGAGACAAACAGATCGGTATCAATGGTATGGGTATAGGTTAAAGAAGGATATAATGCTGCCTGCCGTGTGGCCTAGCTGTCGCCGCTCCTTTGGTCGGTTTTGACTCGTTCTGGAAAGAAAATGAGCTCAGACTAAACAAATTTCCCTCTAATGCCTTATGCTGTAAGTAAAGATCCAAGTATTGCAGCGGAACATAGCCTCTGTATAAAACCGCACGTCAGGGAAGTTGCAGCGTTAACCTACCACTGCTGGTTCATCGCCCCAGCTGCTTCACCACCCCTGTGGAGTCAACGGTGACTTTGATTCATGGGGCAGAGCCAGAGGGAGATGGATACTCACATGGGCAGCATGGGGGCCAGTCTGTGCTGGCACAGCTGCTGGGGGATGCTGCACCAGTGGGTAGAGGTGCGGCCGGCGCATGGAGGCAGGAGGGAGCCGGGTGCAGGCCAGTGGAAGGTGTTAATGTGCAGCTCCTGGCACCACAGACCTCCCTGGGGGTGTGGTGGGGTTATTACCTGTGCAGTGTTTTGTCACTCAGGACACCCGGTTGTGCTGGAGCTCCTGCGCAGGAGCATCTGCATCTCCTGGCCTTGCAGCTGGGTGGCCCATTAGATCCAGCAGCCTGGCAGTCGTGGCCACCAAATAACCCCGTTCCCCACCAGAGTTAACTGAAGGGGATTTCATGTTGCTGAGAGATTTGGACTGCATCCCTCAAACTTTGGGGGATTAGGCTGCTGAGCAGGAGGCTCTGCAGAGGGCTGGCGTGGGGCCACTGGCCAAAGCTTCGTCAGGCTGCTACGTGAATATTTGTGTGTGAAAATTAAAGAAGGGGGGCAGGGTGAGCTGCCTCCTCGGCCCGTCTGGCATAGCAACGCCCGCTGAAGCTGCTGGTAACACCAGTGCCCTGGCAGTAGAGACAAGTGATGTCAAAGCAGCCTGATGGCAGTGGCTGATCCGTGCCTGATGTGGCCAGACCCCCTTCGTCTGTGGTTCCAGCAGATCTGACATGGAGCAGGCCCAGTATTCCCAGCTGGAATTTGGACCTGGATTTGGCGTGGGGCTCCTCTGGGATACAGCAGTGCTGGCTCAGCAGGTTGCGGGTGGGTATAGGATGATAGAACGGAATCACAGAACCAGTTAGGGTGGAAGCAACCCTTAATGTCATCAACTCCAGTTAGCACCCTGACTCCACCAAGCTCACTGCTGAACCCTGTCCCTGAGCTCTGGATCCCCTCAACTGTGAAACACGGCCAGGGATGGCGATTGAACCCCTCCCTGGGCAGCCTGTGCCAAGGGCTGAGGGCCCTTTCCAGGGAGAAGGTTCTCCTCAGAGTCAACCTAACCCTCCCCTGGGGCAGCCTGAGGCCGTTTCCTCTTGTCCTATCCCTTGTTCCTACACTCAGCTGGCCCTGAGGGGAGCTCCCCCCAGCTCCTGCAGCCCCGGCAGGGGAGGCTGTTGGTGATGGGGAATGCGGGGAAATGGAGAACCAAACCTCCGCCTGGCCTTGGTGTCTCTCGCGGCTGAGCTCTCGGAAGTCCTCCGAGTAGCGTTTTGGTCTCCCTGCCCACCCGGCCGTTTGGTGCAGATGTGGCTTTTCCAAGCCACAAGAAGATCCTCTGATCTGTTCGGGTAATAAAAGCCCGCTGGGTCTTCTGGGGAAGAGCTGACGAACGGCTGCCAACATTCTTGTAGATGTTTTCCAAGCGCAGTTGTCCAAGGGAACCCCAGAGGTGGGAGGCGGGGAGCTGCCTGCCCGAGGGCCCTGTGCTCATTTGCATCCATTTTTCATGAGCTTAAAAGAGAGAGAAAGAAGCCAGTGCCCTTTGCTAGCGACCAGCGTCTCTACAGCACCGCTGTTTGGGGCTTCTGCACCAAGGAATTTGTTTTCTAAAGCAGCCTTTTAACCTCAGATTCCATCCTACTGCCGCAGCATTTAAAAGCGAGCAACCTCTTCTCTCCGCGTAGTGCTGAGAGCTCCTCACACTCTGAGTCAGGAGCGGCACGGTAAAGTCCTGTGCCGTGTTCCTGAGAAAGCTGTCCGGGCTGTCAGTCCCTCTGAAATCTGCCGGCGGAGGTAATCGCACAGTCCTTCCAGAGGTAAGGGCGTGGGTGGCAATCCACAGGCGCCTGCCTGTGTTTCATGGGCTTCTCCAAACGAACCACCAAGGTCCAGCACCGTGATGAGCAGCCCTGGGGCACGTTACCCTCACCCTGCGGGACCTGCAGTGTTGAGAGGCTCTGAGCTCTCCTCTGGCACAGCTGGCTGGGTTTGCAAGGTAGAAAAGAGTGAGAGTTGAGTACAGATGTGTTGACTCTGGACACCCAGCTGCTGAGATGCTGCTGGGCCTGGCTCTGTGTTGTACACGAGCTGGGGAGCCTCCTGTGCTCCGCTGACTGTCACTGTGAGCAGGCGAAGGGCCTTCCCTCTCGCTGGGGCTCCAAGGTGCTGCCACCAGTCCTGTGAGGTTGGAAAGTTTGAGTAACCTCCTTGTAGTTGCTCGGGCGATGAGTGCGCGTGAGGGACTCTCTCAGGCTGTTTCCTGTAATCAAGCAGCATTTTTCACATTAGCAGTTCCAAAATAGCTGACCCTCGCCCTGGCCTCTGCAGGGGATGTTGCCCAGTGTTTGCGTTCGCTGGGCTCTTCTGCTGCCGAGAGGGAAATGAGGTGGCTGAGCCGTGCCTGGTCCTGGCTCTGGAGCTGGGAGCTACGCAGGTCCCGTTGGTGTGGAGGAGTGAGGGGTGGTGAGCAGGGGTTCCTGAGGCAGTCTGACAGCTGGGGGTCAGGGCTCTGAACCTCGGGAGGCCAAGTGCGAGGTCCTGTGCCCCAGTGTCAGTGCAGACTGGGCAGTGCTGGGCTGAGAGCAGCCCCGTGGAGAAGGGGTGATGGTTGATGAGAAGTGCAGCGCATCCGCTAGTACAGGACGGTTAGAAAACCTTGTTGTGGCCTGTGTCACCGCATGTGAGGAGCAAGAGCTGTGTCCTCAGGGCTTCCTTCGTGCTCCATTCACCCACCAAGGCCATTAAAGCTGTGGATGGTCATGCAAACCTTCTGGTGTGGAGAGGTCAGGTCTGAGTTACTGGAGGGCAGTGTTTGCTGCTCCTGTGCTCTGGGGTCAGGGCTCTTCACGCAGAGCAGCTCAGAGCAAATTCTCCTTGGTAGTAAAATAAAGATTATGCTATAAAAGCCAGCAGATGCTCAGCTGTCACCTAGTGAGTGGCATCGCTGTAATGAAATGCCTCAGCTTGTTGCCTCGAACAAGTGGGTTCCCTGAGAACTCAGCGCTGCAAAGCCGTTTGGCAGAGCTGCAGAGGGCAAAAGGGGAGAAGGGTGTGGGAAGGTTTCCCTGGCCTCCAGCCCCACGTCCTCTCAGGACCTGGTTCAGGGACCGGGCACTACAATCTCCTTTGGCAGATGGCTGCATCACGGCACACCTCTGCAGGTTTCATGCCACGGCTCAGATGGCACGTTGCCCTGTCCCTGTGAGTCCTGTTTCCAGGAGCACTGCTCTCCCGGGAACCCACACCTTCCATCTGGGAACTTGTGTGGGATCCTCAGACGTCCGCCTGGGTGGGGGGAAGTGCTGGACGGTTGTGCTGTTGTGAGGAGCCTCTGCTCTGGTAGCTCCTGGCTGTGAGTGGGGACAGGCTCATCCCTTTCCCCTGACATGCTCAGGGTGGCACATGAAGACCCAGGTCCTTGTTTCTCTTTGCCCCATCCCCAGGGTGGGCACCAGCCTGCGGTGGAAGCTCCATGCCCAGTTTGGGGTTACTTGGGCATTGAGCCAAGGCAAAGGATGGGTGAGTGCCAGGAGCAGTCACTGCTGTTAAAGGTAGATGAGCGCCTCCCCTTTCTTACTGGTTCATAGCTAAGGTGGCTTCCCCAGGAGAGAAAGAGCAGAACAGGCTCTTGGCTGCTTGCAGGTCAGAACAGCCTCTTGAATTCCCTCTTATTCTTTGTTTCACTGCTTTCTGCTGTCACTGGTGAAGTACTGGTCCCGGGGCTGGCCTGAGGGACAGCACTGGTGCCTGGCTGCGAGCTGGACGTTGCTGTGCTGGTCACCTTCCTCAGCCTGACAGCACGGCCGATTTTCCACGCAGCTTATTGTCCCTTGCGGAGGCTGCACCACACATCTGCAGATAAGGAGGCTCTGTGGGAGTTAGGGTGTGCACTGCCCCCTCCTTGTCCAGAGTGCCAGCCACCTCATCATGGAAGGCAGGCTCTTCCTAGCTCAGCCATAGACAAGTGCTTATCTAGCTTCGCACTGCAGTCCCTCCGTGGTGTCGCCGAGGACAGAGTCCCTGGGGTCTCGCTGCCCCTGGTGCCGACAGTCCTTCCCCAGGTATCATGCTGCTGCAAAAGCAGCTGAACCTGGGGGCGAGCGATGGAGCCCCAGATACTCCCTTCAGTTACCCAGCCCACTTGCGCTCTGGGAGACGGCAGAGATGATGACATCCAAGCTGGGATATTGATGCGGCAGAGCCTTGCAGTGTTCATGTGAAGGGGTGTTACAGCACAGCTCCAAATGTTAGCAGAACCACCCCAGTAAACAGCACGCGGGGCTCTCATGTCCGTCTCCCGCTCTCGTGCTGCTCTCCTGCTGATGGGCAGGCGTACGTGGGCCCTTCCTGCTAACATCGTCCTCATTAGTAGCCTGCTGGAGTTTTGTGGTCTGCCTTTTTGGCACAAAATCGATGGAGAGGCTGCAGTTACGGTTCTGGACTGAAGATGCTGTTTACATCATGTTGCTCTTGTAAAGCTTGGACGAGGAGATCTGTGTGGGAGCATCGAGCACGGTGCTGGGCCAAAGACACCAGGATGTTGATGGCCAAGAGGACAGTGTGCTGCCAGAGTTACAGCACCTTCCTTAAACTGGACGCAGCAGCCTGGCCAGAGCTGTAGAAGGGAGGAGAACTTCAAACAGCAGTTGCCCCAGGAGGCTGTGGGGTGGGAGCTGCATGAGCTCCGTGGGATTTGGGTGCTCAGTTGAAAGGAGCTTGATGGGCAGCAATGCCAGCCTGCCAGCCCTTGCAGAGGTGGGACCTACCCTTCTGCAGAGCTCCTCCTGCTCGCTGCCGAGGCTCTGTCTGGGCACGCTGCCTGCAGTGTGAGGCACCTTGGCACGGGAGTCCCTTTGCAGGGGATGGAAAAAGGAGCTGAGTTTGCAGAAAGGATTGCAAACAATCCTCATCACGGGAGGGAGTGGTTCCCTCCCATGGCAGCTCTTCACATTCTTGCTGGTGATGCCTGATAGGGGCTGCCCTGCCCTTTGGGAGATACCTGCAAGTCATGTACAGGACAGCTGTGCTCCAGAAGCCTTTAACCTTCTCCACTGGTGGCTGCTTGGGATGGGGAGTGAATTCTGCGCCGACCTGGGGAAAATGCAGCATCTGCTTCTCTGCACAGCTTCACGAGCTTCCCGCGCAGCACCTCCACAGCCTGCGAGCCAGGCTGCTCCCGAGCCCAGCAGTTAGCAAGGGTCTGCACCAAGGGTGTTCAGCTCGCCCGGTCGAAAACCTTGTAGCTGGGCTGGGGCACACCAGAAACTGGTGGCCACAGCATAGCTAGAGCAACATCTGGTCAGAGCACCCTAACTCCAGTGCAGCCCGAGCTGCCATCACAGCTCCCACCAAGAGACTCAGCTCCTCAGCCACCAACCACAGCACCCTGCAGGCTGAGCAGAAAGCAGGCAGCTGGCAGTCCTTGTTCTGGTTAGGATGCTGCAGGAGGAACGGGTTATGTCTAACGTCACTTCACACGTGACGCTGGCTGGCTGGTTCCGCTGGGCGTCAGCTCTCCAGCCACGAGAGAAGGAAGGAGCAGAGCTCTGTGCCTCAGCTGTTTTGACTTTTACAGTGGGCAGGTCTCTGTTCCCAAGGAGATCCTAGTCTTCCTCCAGGGACAGAGGTCCACACCTTAGCCTGGGTGTCCACCTTGGTGCTGGGTGGGCAGCACAAGGGGGCAGAGGTGTCTCCCTGGCTCTGCTGTTGCCTGAGGGCCCTCTTGTGGAACAGTTGCCCTGCACAACCAGGGCTGGCACTGCCTTTCAGTTGGGTCAGGGCTGGCTGGCTGCTCTGGAGGTTCGGTCTGCTCTGGAGGTTCATCGTGAGATGAACAAACCCCACCGTAGTGCCTGGAAGCTGGGTGAGGGCTGAGCAGGCTACAGCCGGTCTCACGCCAAGGGTCACGGTCAAGGCAAGGGTCCCTGCTGCAAGGTGCTGACTCCGTTGGCCACTGCTGTGTCCTAGGGCTCTGCTCCAGCAAGGCTCGAGTGTTTGTCCAGTGCCCGAGTGGAGGTGGGACAATCACACGGCATATTGCGTGACCGCTCTGCCGGAGCGAAGGGCGCGCAGGAATCAGATGTGGAGTCAGTTGCTGTTGGTAGAAGCCAAGGTGGAGCCTGGCCAGGGATTCTCTCACTCATGTCCTTATCCCGGAGCACTTCATGGAGCTGAACGGGCAGAGAGCGGCCAAGACTGCTCTTTCCACAGTCGAAGTTTTCAACTAAAAATGTCAGTGCTCCGCACAGCTTCCCGTAACGCAGACAGGCCGTGCCTTCTGCGCGCAGCCCGGCAGTGCTGGTCGGGGCAGCGCTGGTCCCTGGTCTCTGCCGGTGCCCGTCTCCGGCTTTGTCCGCAGTCGCCGCCTGTGCCTGCCGTGTGCCTTTGCTCGGGACGGTGTTTGCCGTGCCCCTCGCTGCAGGGCTGGCATCCAGCCGCTTTGCACACAGCTGGGATGACTCCCACCCGTTTCTGCAGGGAGGGGGTGGCTCAGCCTGCCCCGCAGCAGCATCTGAACTGTCACCAGCGGCAGTCGGACACAGCGCCCATTCCCGAGGCTGAAGCCATCGCTGCAGCTCCCTGTGTGGCAAACGGTGCAATTCCCTCTCAGCAGCCTGTGAAGCAGCTGCTGGAGCCTCGTGTTGGGACTGTGGTGGAGAAGGAGAGGTCCTGCTTCTGCCCACCTCTCCAGTCAGCTGCTTGGTAGCAGGAAGGGAGAAGCCTCCCGAGGCCCTGAGAGTGGGCCCGGCACAGGTGCAGGGTTTGTTCCCTGCTGTAGGGGTGGCCATACGCTTGGAGAAATGGGGTCTGGTTAAGTTCTTGTCGAGGCCAACCTGGCCTTGGCAGAGCAGCCTCTGCTCCTTCGGGGCCGCGCTGGCCTCAGGAGTCGGTCACCGCTGGCAGAGACCCCCATGGTGTACGTGCCAACGTGTCAGGAACGGGTCTAACGGGTGCTGGGCTTGTGACCCGCGGCAGCCAGAGCTGCCCGTGGAGAACACAGTCCTCTGCGTCCCGTTTTCTTCGCCTGGTTTGGATGACTTTCTCGTAGACATCGGGGAGACCGGGAACAGAGCCCTTGTGGCTCCGGCGGTTTCGTGTTGCTGATTTCTGCGCTGAAAAGAAAGGGAGGGCTACCAGCCCGCTCCAGTGGGGCCTGGGCAGTGCTGCAGGGCTGGCAGGGAGATGCTTGGCTTGGAGCAGGCTTGAAGGGAGCTCCAGTGTGCACCGTGTGCCTCTTTCTGTTGACGCGGCAGCATCTGTGAAGGGAGTGCTGAGTCAGCAGAGGCAGGTGTGTGAAGCGTAACGCTTCCTGAACACTGCTCCTGCCCTGCACACGGGAGTGTGGCGTTTTGAGAGCATCTGGAGACAGCCCGTGTGAGGAGGGGTGCATTTCTGCAAGCCCTTCACTGAGGAGCAGCGTGTAACCGTCGCGCTCCTCGCGACACGCGCCGAGCTGCTGGTCCCTTCCAGAGGTGTCACTGCGAGCTGCCACTGGCTGCATTTGCCTGGGGAGGGCCATTTGCTGAAAGGTCGGAAGCTATGTGGTGCCTTCCAGCCGCTGCCAGAGCAGCTGGCGGTCCTTCCCCTGCCCTTCCTTCGTGCAGAAGCAAACCCAAACGTTACAAGCTCATACCTCTGCAGCGGGGGAGACAGGTGGCTCAAGAAGGGCAGTATTGCTTTCCCTCCCGTGTTTGCTTTATAGGGAAGCTGTTTGTGCAGACAGAGTTGATGCCCTTCCCAGCGCAGGAGGTTTTCCTGTCCGAGGTGCTGCTGCCCCTGTCCTCAGTCACTGAGCTGGGTGAGGGACCAGGCTGGCAGAAGGCTTCAGGCGGTCACTCCGCGCCTTCCTGGTTTAGAAATGCAGAGCCCTTGAGTAGACTTTTTCTCGCCCTGCTCAGTGTGATGTCTTCCCTCCTCTGGGCCCCTGGTTAACTTGATTTTGCCCTGGTTCATTCTCTCCCACCCCCTAGGAGAACTCAGCCCCCCATCGGCAGGGTGTGAAGGGCTGTGTCCAGCTCGCCTGAGTAAACCAAGCCAGGCAGGGGATGGGCTGCTGGGAGCCCTCTCTGCCGAGGTGAGTGGTGCAAATGCTTCTTTGGAGCCGGACGTGAGCTCGGAAGGGACGGCAGCTGGAGCCTGCCTCTCCCTGCTGGTGCTGTCTTTATCCACCACCACTAAATTAGTTTCTACACTAAAGCTATTTTTACATCTTCTCTCCTCGCTGAGATTTTTGCAGTTTATTACTAAATCTGGCTCCTCTGGGATGATCCAGCCTTTCAGACAGGCTTAACACCCAGGTTTAATGCAAAGCGTCGCTCAGTCCCTCTCCATCGTGTGGTGTTCCCAGGGGTTTCTTCTGAGGCTCACGGGACCCGCTGGGCTAAACAAACCTGTCTAGAGAGCTAGATTGGCCTGACCCAGGACAGCAGCCCCAGAACTGTTTCTGACCAGCCCGCCGAACACCCTCGAGTATCACGTTCCAGCTCAGGGCGCAGGTGCCCCTCACGTGTGGGTCTGTCGTCTGTCCCCTTGGCTGGCACAGGGCAGACGGAAGGGACCTGGACTCACGGGACTTTGTGTGGGGCCTGGCACTGGGGGCTGGTTGGCCCCCCAAGTAAGGTGTGGGTTCAGGGTTAAGGGAGAGACAGCAGGGTGACTCCAATGGAACTGACACCCAGGGCTTGAAGGAGCAGGACAGGTAAATTAACTTTGCTCTCCTGGCATTAGTGTGGGGTAGCCACTCCTGGAGTCGAGGGCAGCAGGAATTCCAGCCGATGCAGTCAGTCCCTCTCCTCACTTTCACCTGGTAATTCTTTCATGACAACCTCTAGATCGTTGTACAGAAGGTCTCGTGTGGCATCCCACACGCGTGTGGAGCCACAGCCCAGCGCAGCAGGTGTGGGATGCTGCAGGAGCCGCAGTGACAGCAGGCTGGGATAGAACAGCCCTGCAGAGAGCAGTGCAAGCGGCTGCCTGGGGAGCCCGTGGAGCTCCCTCCGTTGGGGAGTTTTCACAAATAGGTCAGAGGAAGATGAGCTGGGAGGCTTCTTCGGCAGGACTGCTTCTGCTTCAGCGCAGTGTCTCCGGGGTCCCCCCAGCCTCGCTGGGACAGGGGCTCTGCAGTCTGCAGAGGAGGTTTGTAGCTGATACTGGCTCCAGCTGGGGGGGTGTCTGGTGGTGCTGCTGCTCGCAAGCTGGTACCCAGTGGAGGCCAGCACAGCTGGCTTCTAATCCTATCACAGCCTCTCTACTTAATGAATCATAATTGACTTAGATACTCATTCTCCTGCAATTTCCCTGCCAGCTGACTCCAAGTTTCGCGGGAGCTTGCTGCTTTCCCCCTTTTTGGTCAATAGCTGCAGGCTCCTTGAATTCTCCTCACACCCTGTGATCTGAACCCCACACGAATGGTATTTTCTTGGGCTTTAAAAATCGGGACAGGACCCTGGGGCAAGGAGGGGGGCTGTGTGTAGGAGAGCAACCCGTGGATGGAGCGGGACTGTTTAACACTGCCGCCCCAGGAGCCCACACCTCTGCTTCCTCTTTCCCTCAGTGCTGGGGTGAGTCCCAAGTGGTACTCTTGCCGTGTCTGTTTCCTTTGATCCCTGTGTTTGCCTGGTGGAAAGGTGTTCGTTGGCAGGGGAGAACTGAGAGGCCCCCGCTGCCTTTCCCGTGCGTCCCCCGTGGGTCCCCCGTGGGTGATGGCATGTGCCACCTCGGGGCGTTATCCCAGCTCTCTGCTCACGTGAAAAGGCCCGGGGCCTTTTCTCTTTCAAGGTCTGGAAAGGCAGGGGATTGTTTTCACAGAGCTTTTAGTCTGACGTGAGCCTCAGCTTTATTGTAGGTGTTTCCAGCTCTGGGGATGTGCGGAGGGAGGGGAGGCTGCCCGGTCCTGCTTTGCTGGCACCACGGGACGCGGGGCTTCCTCAGGCTTCGTGCAGGCTTCACTCTGGTTTCTGAACGGCTCTGGAGTCGCACACTTTGTTTGATTTAATTACTCCTCGGGACTCTGCGTTTGCTCTGATTGACACTGCTGGAATTTGCGGCGATGAAATGACTGAGAGACGCGTGCGGAGGGCTGCAGGGATGATGGATTTCGCTCTGACTAATTGAAAACAATTTTCTTTGCCCTGAAATCCTGCCCTGATTAACCCGGGCGATCTAGCTGTGTCTCCTCAGGAGCTGAGATTGGAGAGCTGCCCTCATTTACGCCTCCGAAAGAGCTTCCTTGGGCACCTGCGAAGAGCAGGAGCCCAGTCCCATCACCCAGGATGGGTCCAAAAGCAGGCTGCAGCAGAGAGGGAGTTCACCATCATCATCATCATCTCGTAGCTCCAGAGCCCTTCTGGAAGCGGCCCCAGCTGCATGAACTGTACTCTCCTAAATTCTGGGACAGGGAGAATAGTCCTGAAATTGTCCGTAGGGAAAACCCCCATCCCTCTGATCTAATCAGAGAAACCACCGACCGTGGAAGAGGGATCCAACAGCCTGTGACAGCAGTAAGATGCCAACTGTGTCAGGACTGACTCTTCCTCTCTCTGCCTGTGACCCTTTGACGGTCACTGCCACGTGCGCTGCTGGATGGGGTCTCGGGGTCTGGCTCCATGCAGTTTGCACCCCAGCTCCCTTTCACCCCCAGGAGCTGAACGATGCCGGATGGTTTGCGTGAGCCGAATGGCTGTCAGCTCTCTGTGTGCCCGGTGCTTAAGTTTTCACATGTCCTGGCGGGGCAAGAGCTATGGGACAGATGAAAGGGGACTCTCATGGGATGGCTGGTGCATGCATCCACACCCCACCTGTCGGCTTTCCCTGGCAAACAGCTGTCTTCCCAGCACTGATTCTGCCGCTCCGGTTGTAGTTTCATGCTTCTCTTTCAGAGGGAGAGGTGCTACCTGTTCCTCATTTTCCTTCCAGAGTGCATTGGGTTCCACAGGCACTGCCTGCGGAGGAGGCAGAGTGCAGAGCTGCAGCTGCGACAGGAGCTGCTCCATCTGCTGGAACTGCCAGGGGCGAGCCCGGTGCTGTGCCTAAAGCGGGAGCTGCACACCCCGCAGTCCTGTGTCCGCTAGGCGACAACAGGTCCTGCTGGAGCTGTCCTGCAGTTGGGGCAGCCCAGAGCAGAGGCAGAACCTGTTCCCTGGGCTAGGAGGACTCACCCGGGACACAAGCCCCTTTCTCCCAGGCAAAGTCCCAAACACCCATGTGCTGCTGGGGGAGGCAGAGGTGCACACACCTGGCTGGCCTGAGCCTGCTCTGAGCTCAGTCCGCTTAGGCTGTTTAGCTTTGTTAGTCCCAGACGTGGCCGTAGCGGCTGCTCCCTGCAGGGACGCCTTACAGGCTGTACTCACCGGTGCCCTTAGGGTTTCCTGCTGCCCCGTTACCTTGCTGACTCGTCCATTGTCAGGTCACCTACAATGAGGATTTTGAAAGACAGCGACAGCCTTGCCGGACCGACCCCAGCGCTGCGTGCGCAGCGGTACCGCTGGCCCGGCGGGAGTGACTCAGCCAGAATTCACTCACTGCAGCGCGAACCCCGGGAGGAAGTACCCGACTGCCCACTGAGGTCACGGGTACTTTCTTCTGGTCCTCAGACACTGCAGACGATGCGGGAATCTCATTTCGCCAAGTGTGATGTCCCTCATTTTTGTGGGGTGAGGTAGCAGCCCTCCTGGCTCCCCATGTGCTCACACACTCAGTCATCTCCTCCCAGCGGAGAATTTCCATCTTCCTTGTAATGACCAGGGGCTGGAAGAGAAATTCCGGGTGAGCTGTCTGGTAGGACAGCCCCTGGCCCAGTGGCGAGAGGGAGGACTGAGATCACGGCGTTTTGGCACCACGGTCTGGAACCGTCCCTGACAGTGAGGTCACTGGCTCGCAGCGAGCGCACTGCGTCCGGCCCTCTGTCCGGTCCGGGTTCAGCAGTGACTCCTCCAGTGACTCTGCCCCGGGATTCCGGCAAAAGTGGTTTCAGAAGTGAGTCCTTCCAAGACAACTCAGACTCATCACACAAAATGGGACGCGGAGCAGTGTCTCCTGGTCCGGGGGCTATCTCTGCCTTGGGAGAATCTCTAGGGTGCTGGTCCAAGCCCTCCTTCAGGCTCCCCCCCGGCAGCTGGCTGCAAAGGCTGCTACTGCTGAGTGGGCTTTTGGAACCCAGCTCTGTGAAAAGCGGGGACCCCTTGGTGACCTGCTGGTTGATCTGCAGATTTATAGTGGAGCAAGGCACTGGGGAGCCCTGCACTCAGATCGGGTCGCTCCTGCGTGGGATTAGCCTGGTTGCAGTGGCCACGACTCTGTTTCCACCGGCCGCCCTGGCAGCGTCGGAAAGCTGTCCCGGTACGGTTGTGGTTGTTAGACAGCACTTCCCTGGCGCTTGCAGTCGCCCCGATGCCTGCAGTGGGGGGCAGGCCGGGTCTTTGTTGCAAGGAAACTCTGATTTTCCATCCCGACGGGAAAGGAAAGAAGGCTCTTTCCGAGCACGCGGAGTTCCAGGAAGGCAGATAAAGGGGCGGAAGGTCAGCTCGTCATGTCAGGGGGTTTGTAATTGACTTTGGTTCTCAAAGTGCTGTCAGGCGAGAGCGAACCAAAACTGCAGTCCAGAGGACAGAGTGAGGGACCTGTGCTCCGCGGCGTGGTGTGCTGTTTCTCTAGGGCACCGCTACCCCAGTGAGAATGCACTAAGCGTGATGGCATCGCATCCTTCACTGGCCCCCAGAGCGCTTGGGTGCATCTTACTGACCAGACACCTCTCTAAGTGTTCTCTGGGGCTGGACGTCCAGGCCGAGCTTGATGCAACGTGGAGAGTAGGAGCCAGCAGGGAGCAGCAGGGCTGTGCCAGGCCAGGATACCCTGGAAAGAGGAAGGATCCTGTTTGAAGGATCGATCCTCCTTCTAAGGTCTTGGTGTTGGAAATTGTTGTCCTCCAGTTTCCTTGGGTACTGTCCTGAGCAAACTCGTGTGGCTGCGGGGGATGAGGATGAGGGAGCTAAAGCTGTGGCGTTTTCACTGCAGAAGAATGACAGAGAGTTCAGTAAGAACATGAACAACCCAGGTTCTACAGCGTGTCCTGTGTCTGCGATTGCAGTGTGCACAGGCTAGGTGATGTCTCTGTGACGTCTGACATGGTTGTTAGTACTAGGTACCTCGGGCTGCCTTGTGGAAGGAAGCCTGCTTGAGCCTGGGAGACAGGGACGTGGGGCTCTGAGTCCCCTGGATGAACACGGTCAGGAGTCCTCTGGGTAGGTGGTTTGGGCAGGCTGGCACTGTGGCTTCTTTGGGCGGAACAGCGTCAGTCCCGACAGCCTCATGCGGTGACGTAGCCGTGGGGGTGCCTCAAACCCTTGCGCATCCCGTTTCAGTGTCGCTGCTGCAGCTTTTCCTCATATCTGGGACTGTGAGCTCGGTGCAGGACAGCAGCTCCAGGCCCAGGCTTTGGCGATCAGGTTAGAAAACGATAATTTATTGAGGGCACCCGAGAACAAGTGAGGTCCTGAAAGGAAATGCTCTGGAGAAAGAGACTGCAGAGCAACGAGGGATTTGGCAGCTCAGCGAGGAGAAAGTGTGGGGAAGAAAACGGGTTATGGAAATGGGAGTCTGGTTACTGGAGCTGGCGTGGGCGGCTGGAAACCTCTCTGCGTGCGAAGCGCTTGTGCGTCCCTTCTCGCGGGAGAGGCGAGTTGGTGCTTAGGGATAGACACGTTATCTGGGCTCCCTGGTGAACAGGAGCTCAGCGTTGTTATTTACGGGGGGAGCAGGTTTTTGGAGAGAACCGAGTAAAGGGCTTCTCCTCGCGATTGCTCATCCCGCGGCGACTCTGCGGCCTTTGTCTCGGCTGCGATGCTTTCCCGGTCTGTGTTGGGCAGGAATGTGGGTGGCTGGAGCCAGTTGGACCATTCCTTTGGAAACTCTGCTTGAAAAGAGATCACTGCATTGTCCAAATGAAAACCCATGTGGAAACCTCCTGGGCTTTTGGAGACAAACAAACAAACCAGCCGACCAAGCACAGGGAGAGCTGGATAACCCTTTCTGCGGGGTTCCTGAGAACTGAGAGCCCACACGGATCTGCCTGCCATGGGGTTGAGGGCCAGCCATTGCCCTTTCGTTCAGCAGGACCAAACCAGGGTCTTCTGTGCAAAACAAACCAGCTTCTGGCTGCAGTGTTTCTGAGGGAGCCAGCACCTGCCGGTCCTCACCACGCAGATTCCTGCCGACCCCCTGCAGGAACCGGGGCGGGGGGCCATGGCTGTGCAGACAGCTAATGCAGCAGCAGCTCTGATCCCACGTAACTGCTGATCAGAGAGCCCTCTGCTGTGAGGTCCGCCTTGGATGCCATGAAACGGGGCGAGAACGCTCAGCCGTGTCCGTTTGGGGAGGTTGGGGGGGCTTTGGACTGTCAGCTATAGGAGTTGGAACTTCCCGTGCAGAGCTCCCGGCTCTGCAGCTCTGCCCAGCCCAGGTAACGTTCACTGTGAGTGAGGCAGTCGGGGTTCTGTGCTCATGTAGAGCTCTTCCATCAGTTTCAGAATTAAAGGGCAGAGCAGTTCTCACTTCAGAGTTAAGGAAGGTGAAGAGAGCCCGCAGACAGTCTGTGACGGCGAGGTAGTGCAGGGTGCTGGCTGCTGCTTGATTACAAGAGGCACGTCTGCCCGCCTGCCCATCCCAGGGAAGGCAGTGCCATCTCCCCACCAGCAGTCAGGGAGAGCTCTGAGCTTGACTGGCTCTCAGATGTGGGACTGGCAGAGCTCTCCAGTGCAAGAGCAGGGCTGCCTGAGCGTGGGCATGGAGGCTGGGTCCTTAGGGAAATACTGTGTGCCTCATGCAGAGCTGGAGCTGGCGAGCCCTGGAAGCATTGCTGAGGGACTCTGGTGCCCAGGGAGGATGAGGCAGGATCAGAGGCAAGCAGCTCTGTGGCAGTTAGGAAGGCTGGGTCTGAGCAGTTGAGGTGCAGGGACAGTCAGGCTGCCCCGGCTGAGTGGTGACCCTAATGCATGTGCTGCCAGGTCAGTCTCTGCTCAGGCTGAGGGCTGTGTCACCAGTGTCACCTGCTGCCGCCTTGGGTGGGGAGTGAACAGGAGCAGAGTCACAACCGTGGCCCTGCACCCTGGGGCGGGGGCCTGGTGTGAGGCAGGATGCTGCCTGGCTGCTCTAGAGCATCACACGAGCGTAAGTGCCTTTTGCCCTTTAGCAGAAGGTGTTCTTTGTCTCCCGGCGCATAGCGTGGGACCAGTGACCTGGTCCTCCTGCGCTTTCCTTGCCCGGCGGGTGTCCGGGCAGTGTCAGAACAGACTGGCGTTGAGCATCACTAGTCGGCTGCTCTTGCTTTTGCTAAAACTCCAGAGTAGTACCAGTACCTGGCCCATCCTCCCTTTCCTCGTCCCCTCCGATAGGTTTAACCCCGAGGGTTCTGGTGTGAGCACGAGGGCGTTTGCTGTTGAACCGCTGTGCTGCACACACACTGAGCATTTCAGACCGGCGGGGTGAGTTCCACAGGCAGTGCAGCAGTGCAGGGGCGGCCGAGGGCTCCTCAGATCTCAAGCGTTTTACGCTGAGCTTAACCCTTCAAATCACATCCCCACCCTCTGGTATCCAAACGAAACCGCGTTTGTGAAGCAGGTGCCATGTCCGTCGTCTCTGGGCTGGAAACAGGCAGTGCCTCCTCCTTACTGCTGACTCCTGGCCGCAGACACTGGCATTCGACGTGACCACAGCAGTGCTGGGTGCCAGGTCCTCTCCCGACCTGCTTTTGCTGACGGGTATTCTGTCTCGGTCCCGGGTATCCCAGCCCCGGGTTGGGGCCGTTTCCAGGCCTGCTGCCCCGCCGGGGGACTGCAGCATCACTGCAACAGGCAGCTCCTGACTGCATGGCGAGCACGTGCCAGAGACTCCTGTGAATCATAAGAAACGGTTCCCAGTGCTGGGTACGGGGAGCTGCAGGGGAAGGCTATTTCCATAGTAACCGCAGATGGTAGGTCAGATGGTGACTTCCCAGATTTACCACCAGTGGTTCCGATCCTGAATTATTTATGCAGTGAATTTAGCTTCTCCGGTCCTCTTGGCAGGGCGCCTGTGGGTCTCCAGCGAACATGGAGAAGAGGGATGGTGTGTGTGTGTGTGGAGCCAGCGAGGCTTAGGCTCGATGTTTTTGTTCACAGCTGAAACACTGCTGTTCTCACTCAAGTCAGCCACAGCAAGTAACAGAGCAAGTACCTGGGGTCCCTGATCTACCGTTTACTAGGAGCTCTGCGGGACAGAGCAGCCCGAGCCCGTCACGGCTGGCGCTGCCAGCACTTGCTGTGCTCGTATGGGCAGATGTTCTTCCACTGCAGGACCTGCTTTTCTCACTCAGAAGTCACTGAAGCTTCAAATGCTTCAGCTCCAACCCCTCACTTCTGGTTCATTGGAAACTGAAGCCAGTACCATGTGTGGTTACCAGCAAGGTCCACGTGCTGCCTTCCAGCCCTTGCCGTGGGGCTGAAGCAGTCAGGGCAAGCTTGGAGCCAGCAGGATTAGCTTAACATGCAGATTCTTTGGATGGGGAGACTGTCTCCTGCACCAGCTCCTCCATCCAGTGAAGTGATTGGCAACAGATTTGCTTATGCAAGGATCTGGCATCGCTTCCCGCAACGCTTGGCTTCTGCAGTTGGTTCTCATCCTTTCCATGATTTCTCCCATCTTTGTGGTTTCCTGTTACTTTTCCCCCCCTCAGCAAAAAGGCCGCCGAGGCTGCTGCACTGCAGTAGTTGGGGGCTTAACCCCAGCTGGGTGCTCAGCTGTGCCTTTGTGTTCCCTCGCTGCAAGACACCTTCCCTTCTCCCCTGGGTCTCGTGTTCAGGGGAACCTGGCTGGACAAGGGCTTTGTTGAGGGAAGTGGGTCCTCTCCTCTAAGCAGCTATGGACCCTCCACTGCCATGGTACCATCTGCAGTACCGGAGGCACTGCATGCGCAGGTAAGGAGGCCTTTGGAGCTGAGATTCCTGCTGCTGCTCTCGGTTCTTGGGTCTTCATGTTTCACGCTGGTTTGAGCTGTCAGACTGAAGGCTCTTGGGGCTGGCTAAGCGCCGCAGCTCCCCTGCTGGGTCTGGTGTCTGTTAAAAGCCCTGGAAGCAGCTGCTCAGCTGTGCCGGGTGGGTCTCCTCCAGGTGACTTAGGCAGTACAGGAGAGCACTGAGACAGACTAATTTGGACCCAGAGAAGTCACCTGGCCTGACAGCCTGCAGGCAGAGGCCGTTGCTCAGGGTTTGTCCAGTGGGGTGTTGACTCCGGAGGTTCCTCACCCTCTCGGGGTGTTGAGTCGTTCTCACAGTGCAGAACGTTCCCCTTGTTCCTGTTGCCCTGTGTCTCTTCGCTGACCGGCTCTGTGAAGAGAGGGACTTCGCCCACTTTGTGTCTCCCCATGAGAGTTGCAGGCAGCAGCAAGGTCTCTCCCGAGCTGTTTCTTCTCCGGGCTGAACAAGGCTGTCCCAGCTTCTCCTCATTCAGCTTGAGCTGTAGTCCCCAACTGCCTTGCCGGTCTCTCAATGTCCCAGCTGTGTTTGGGAGCCCAGCAGCGGCCACAGTTTTCCGTCTGAGGCTTCACCAGTGCTAAAGAGAGAGAAAAGACCTCTCGCTGGGCGCAGGGCTTCCGCCGAGCTCGGGGTGCAGCTGGGGGGGCCACTGCAGGCGGGTTCTGCGGGTGCTCGCTGAGCCGCGGGTCCTGCCCTGCGGAGCCGCTCCGCCCCGCTGTCACAGACCGGACCCTGGCGGGCGGGAGCAGTTGCCCCTGGCTCCTCACAGTGCGTGCGGCTGGTGCTCGGCCCCTGTGGCCCCAGCAGCTGCTCCGGCGGCAGGGGGGGCTGGCCCGGGCCCGGGCTCGGGCTCTCCCCGCGGCGTTGCAGCGGGCTGTGCGCCCTTCCCGTCTCCACTAGAGGGAGCCACAGGCCGAGGGAAGCTGCGCTGAGCCGCGGGGCTGCGCTCGGGCCCCGGGCGTTGGGCTCAGAGCGGGCGGGCTCGGGGGCTGCGAGCGCCGGCCTGGCGTCCTGGCGTCCTCGCTGCCGTGGCCTGAGTGTCGGACAGAGGTCCCCGACGGCCGCTTTCACCTGCCCTGTGGTCACAGAGTGAGCAGAGCCGGAGCGGGCGCAGCGCCCTTGCACGGCCCCCGTGTTGTCCGCAGCCCTGCCCCGGCGCTGGGAAGGCCCGGCCGGGGGCTGAACCCGGGGTTTGGGGCAGACCCGGCCACACAGCCGGCGTCTGGCGGTTGGGCGGTGAATCCCCTGGTGCTCCCACGCTGCTCAGACCCAGGGCGCCTGGCGATAGCGAGGTGCTGTGCAGTGGCACTGCCAACCGACGGGATTGAGCCGGGCGACGTGCGAGTGCGACCTGGTGTCAGCACCCAGACCCGCTGACCGCGGGTTGTGCTGCCGCTCTGCGCTCGGCCCTGCCGAGTGGGGACTGGCCCACAGCTCCTCTGGCAGGCTGCTGCTCAGGCTCCCGCGGGGCAGGATCCCCGAGCATCTCGCTGCACCGCAGGCGCCCTGCAAATGAGGGGACTTACGGAACCGCGGCACATGGACGGAGCTCCCGGGACCCTCGGGAGGAGAGCTCGGAGTGAACAGGCTTGGCACGAAGAGTCCAGCTGGAGAGCTGACCGGCCACTCCGTGAGAGGGGCTCAGTGCCAGTCAGGGTGAGCTGGCTAAGAAGAAGTAGGCCCTCAGCTTTCTCACTGAGCCCTGGGTGCCTGTGAGAGCTGTGGTGCGGACTCGGGTGAAGGCTCACCCGCAAAACACCCTGCTTTGCAGCACATTCCTGCTTGAAGCCCTGGGCTTGGAGGATCCTCAGCAGCCTGGACTTGGCAGCAGGCTGGCGGAGCTGGAAAACCTCTGAGTGAAAAGGGTGAGGCAGCTCTGTCTGGAAACTGCTCCTGCCTCCATGGGCTTTTAGTTTCTGCCTCTCCAAGTGTGCTGGCAGGCAGAGGAAGCTGAGCCCAGCAGTCGGGGTGTCATGAGTGGGGCTGAGCCCAGCAGTCGGGGTGTGCAGGCTCACTGACTCCTCACGAGTGGGGCTGAGCCCAGCAGTCGGGGTGTGCAGGCTCACTGACTCCTCACGAGTGGGGCTGAGCCCAGCAGTCGGGGTGTGCAGGCTCACCAGTTCCTCACTCATGAGAACAAACAGGTCATTAGAGCTTTGGGGGCCATCACCTGAGTGACCACCTGCCTGCTGCTTGTTCCCCGCTCCAGAATGGGCAGGTTAAAGGCCGCAGATCCAACCCAAGTGTGTGGGGTTTAGCTCTTCACTCTCGGAGCGACCCAGTGTCACTTGTCCACTGCTTGCTTGCCCAGACCTGTCCACTGGATGACTCTGGAGTTTAAATGGCATTACGGGTGCTGGTCTGCTGTCGCAGACGCTAGCAGGCTGTTTCCCGTAGGTCGGTAGCGTCGGAGCTGTCTCATTCACCTCTGTGTGACAGGTTATCTCCTGAGTCCGGAGGAAGTAGCAGTTCAGTGCCTGCGTTGCCTGGCTGGTTGCTGCAGGG
The DNA here is from genome assembly GCA_013397515.1 of Upupa epops. Taxonomy (NCBI): domain Eukaryota; kingdom Metazoa; phylum Chordata; class Aves; order Bucerotiformes; family Upupidae; genus Upupa; species Upupa epops. The sequence continues at coordinate 82,565 of VZRI01000193.1, forward strand.
GACAATCTCTTTCCTGCACCGCAGGAAGAGTGTCTGGGCTGGTAGAGTTTCTCCTGGCGCTGCGGTGCTGTCCTGCCCCGGGTGATGGATGTCCTGTCATCTTCTCACGTGTGATGAACAAACGAGTGAGGGCTGTGCGGTGCCACCGTGAGAGCTCGGAGCGTTCTGAGAATGCAGAGTTCAGATTCACAGCAGCCCTGACCCCACCCTGTCCCCCCGTAGCCCATCCTGTCCTTGGCCCCCTGATGCCCATCGGGCTGTGCCTGCTGCCAGCTCTCTCTCGCAGCCCAGCCCACTTCCTCGGTTCTTGCTAAAGGGTTCTTGCGTCTCCAGCTCGGGGTGTTCACACCGGCGTCGGGGGCCGTGAGGCAGTGGAAATAAACTGCCCTGTCAGTGGCCACGCGGGGAGCACTGGCCTCAAGACAACGGTCACCAGCAGCTTTATCACGAGTCACACTCCGTGGGGCTGCACAGCAGCCAAACTGCGGATAAACTGAGCGACTTCTCAGAACAAATGGAGCTGCTTCAAACACAGCAGCTGATTCATTGCTGTGAATTCTCTGCTCTCCACCGAACAGACTTTTCTGTTTAGGGGCTCTGCTTCACGTGTTTTCCTAGCACTGGGAGACTGGCCTGGCCTCGTCCTGGTGTTCCAGCCTTCCCACGATTTCAGCAGTGCTGTGACTCCACGTCTCATTTCTGGTCTTCCAGAGACCCCGTCTTTCCAGGGCAGGAGGTGGTGTCTGAGTTTCACACAGCCCTCCACCTTGAAGTGCCCCAGGTTTCAAGCCGGCTCTGCACAGGAGCAGCTTGCAGCATCAGCCCTTTCTGAATTCCTCTCCTGGTTTTAACGTGTGAGTGAGTGCAGTGCCATGAGGTGCAGTCCGCGCTGCGAGGAAGGCAGTTGCAGGCCGAAAAGCTCTGGACTGGCACCTCTCAGGGCAGGATGCAGTCCAAGCAAAGGGCAAGGGTCAGTTTCAGAACACGCGAGATCATGCGTGTGCATGGAACTGCAAACCCGGTCCTAGCAGGGCCAGGCTGTCCTGCAGTGGTGTCCGAAGGTCATGGAGGCTCTCCCAGCTTTCCTCACGGCACCAAACGGAGCCCTAGATCATAGCTGGTCCCTGCGCAGTCTCAGCTTTAGGAGTGTCCGTTGGGAGCTGAATCCTCCTCACTGGCACCGGGTGAAGCGGGCCAACAGGGCACAGCCTGGGCCAGCACGGGAAATGACCACGGGAAGAGCCCGCTGGTCGGGGGGAGGCTGTGGAAGCCTCCTGCCCAGCACGGCCCTGGCGGTCCTGTAACTCGTCGCTGTCTGGTGTGAGACGCGTTGAACGGGAGCTCTCACGTGAGTGCAGGCCAGGCAGAGTCCTGTGGAGTGCAGGTGGAACTGCTGAGCCGCTGAGCCTCCTCTCCCCGCGCCTCGGTGAGCGGAGCCCAGCAGATGAATTTCCTAAAGGGAAGCAGATCCCTGCATAGCCCCCCACTCCGCTGCTGGCCGGGGAAGGCTGAGCAACACCCGCTTCAGGATGTTCTCCGCTTGGTGACTGTTAGAGCACTGTGCCGCCTGTCTGCTCCCTGGCTGTTCACCTTGACCCCTGCAGAGGCTGCCAAACGAGAGGCGTCTCTGCGTGTGAGAATCCCTCAAGCAGTGCTGGCCGCCAGGCTGGCTGGGAGAACAGCTCTGGTCCTTGCAGTTGGGGGACGTGTTCTGCCTCAGCGATGCGGTTGCAGAAGGCTGTTGGCACAGCGGCGCTTGTGATGCTGGGATGCACAGACCGAGCACCAGGCGCAGCGGAGCTGCTCGTTTTGGGCTCCTCCAGGGTTGCCTTGATGAGTTTGGGGTGAGGGCCAGACGTCGTTGGTGCTAGCTGAAAGATGACTGCAGCATGCTGTGGCTGCGGACAGAGGCAGGTAACGCTGTGTGCTGTGGTACTGGGACGGTAATCCTAGCCAGAGAAACCTATAAAGAGGGGCGGAAACACATTCGCTGTCGGGAGGCACTGAGCTGGGTTTTAGACCGGAGACCCAGACATGGCTGGGGCTGAAAGGGAAGGGGGAGAGTTCATCCAGCTTTCCCCTTCAGACATGCATTCCTGCTGAGACCACACAGCACTCTCCCAGCTTTCTGTCCTTGTGATGTCCCGTTACAAGCAGACACTCTCATGTTTTGGTGGTGCCCCTCGTGTGAGAAGGACTGTCTTTGATGAAGTTTCACACAAGGCTCTTCTCTTTTTCTCCCCAGCAAGTTGTTCTGGCAGTTGAAATCCCTGGCAGAAAGTCCTGCCCTCTGACTGCTTCTAGAACTCGAGAGGAACCGGACTCTGAGCCAGTGAAGCTGTGTCTGCGCGTTAGCAGCAGTTTCCCTTCACGTGTCACCGTGGCTGCTGAACAGCGTGGAACGAGGTAAGGCCCAGCCTCCGTAATGGAGTCATTAGCTCCTCATCTGAAGAACAAGGGGGATTCCAGCCAAGAGAGCCAAACGGTTTGGTGTCTCTTCATTCCTCCTTTGGCTCTGGCTTTGTGTGCCTCAACACGTACGATACTCCTTTCTCACAGCCCCCGGGGGATACGTTAGTCCAAGATCCTGCTTTCCCCCTCTGCAGCACTTCCAGCCTTTCCATCAGCCTGTACTTAATGGGTAACCTGTCCCCCCGCTGGAGCTGCCCCGAGGGTTTCTAGGGGAGTGGTGTTCTCTGCACCGGGCTCCACTCTGTAACCGCAGCATAAAACCACGGCGCTGCCACCGGAGCCCCTCGGTCGGTATCTGCATCCACATCTGTGACAGGCACGTTCCCCGGGTGTGCTCTGGAATAGCTAACGAGCTGAGCAGGCTGTGAGCGAATCTGTTCCCAAGATTTCCTGCCCCCGTGGCTGCCGTGGGTGCAGACCTTCTCGATGTCAGGTAGAGCACGTTCATGCAGCCGTTGCATGCGGGTCTCGGACAGCGCGCAGGGTCGCTGTCGGGGAGGTGTTGCTCATCATCCCTTGGTTGTGAAAGGCAGACAGACTGTCTTCTGACAAACACAACTGCCCAGAAACCTCCCCTTTGCACAGAGCCAGAGTAAGAGGGAGCAGAGGCACACGCAGTGCCGGACGAGGACATTCAGAGCATCGCTAGTGAATTAGCTGGGTCAGAGGGTTAAACCTGCCTGAGCTGCCCAACGCAGCTGCCCTCTGCAGGACGGCAGCTGTCCGGTGGTGAATTCTGCGTCGTTGCTCCTCATCCATCTTCCGTACCGGTGCTCTCAGCTGCAGCCAGGTCCAGCCACACTGTTGTGGTTGAGGCGACGCCTGTATTTGAACAGGTTGCAGTGTTCTTGGGGAGCCGAGGGAGAGCTTGGGTGGCAGAACAGGTGCTGGAGGTCTGACTCTTGTGTGGTGGAGTCAGGCGTCCGGTAGTTTGCAGTCAGTTTACGTTGGCTTTAATTGCTGCTGCGGGCTGGCACCGAGGGTTTCTGAGGCTTCCTCATCCTCTGTGCAGGTGTAACTTGGGGAGAGGGGAGTTCCTGGAGGCGCGGTTTGCTGTTGTGTCTTCAGGCGCCAGCACAAACTTGGGTGCAATGATGGGCACACAGCCCGACCATGGGGTTGGAGGCCCCAGCCCTGTGCGAGCAGCATGGTGTCTGCAGCTCTTGATCTTATTTGGGAGAGACTGACCCCGGCTTTGACCCTGGTGCTGCTGTCACACTGTGTTTGCTGTTTCCAACTGCACAGTGATAACTTTGCATCCAGGCGGCTGGAGCTCAGAATCTTCGCCCAAAGCTCCGTGTCCCCTGTTCCTTCTGGCTTTCAGCCACGGATGCAGCATCCTGGCGCCACCCAGCCCAGCCCCCACAATCTGCCATCGGAATGCCCCTCTTCTGCTCATTTCTCTCTCCTGGTGGAGGCTCCCGTACTGAACTCTGCCTGTCAGGATGCCCTGGGAACTGGGAACTGGGTCACTAGCAGAAGGTGCATGGAGGAACGATCCAAGCACAGTCCTCAGAGAGGGTAACGTGCTGCTCGGAGCTCCCAGCTCTGGTCGGCTTGCAGGGAGCAGTAAAACTAGACTGGTGGGAACAAGGAGGTGACCTGTGGCCACGCTGCTCTGGAAGCCCAGCGCAACAGGAGCTGGGCTCCTGCGGATGCACTCCAAGCAGGTCTTACCCCTAAGCTCACACTTCATGGCACGGCAGGCCGGCAGAGGCGGGCTGGATTGGCAGCCCAGCTGTGTGTGGCTGCGGCTGCAGCTCCTGAGGGCAGGACTGTCTCTGTGAGCAGCCACTTCTGCAGAACCAGCTTCTTGGTGCTGTGCCCTCAGCAGAGCGCGGCGGTGGTTCGGGAGGGTTCAGAAAGGCACGACCATGGCAGACGAGATTAGCAGACAGGAAAGGAAGAGCTGGATGTTTGCTCGTGCATGAAAACGCCCCGTCCCGAAAGCCTCTCGTCTCTTCAGCCGTGGCTGGAGCCAGTGCAACGGCAGCTTTGAATCAGTACCTGTGGGAGATGATGACTAACAGCCTCAACAGAGCGCTCTGTTTGGAGGGGAAGGCCGGTACCAGCTGTTCCTGAACAATGCTGTGCTTATGACTCGGAGCGGGGCGTTGTGTTGTGAGCAGGCAGGACCGATGATTTCCCTTCGTAGGCTGCTCAAAAAGCGCTGGAAACATCGGGAAGGAACTTTAGGTGGGCCTGACAGATAGAGGAGCCTCCAGAGCGCTTGTGAATCAGCTTTCCCGCTGTAACCGCATCCACATGTGGATTTATTGAGAACACGTGTGACTCTGATAAAAGATCGCATTTAGAGAAGGGGCTGGAGCTGGGCTGCGGACAACAGGGCACTGTGTTTCAGCAGACACTGGGCTACACATTTTCAACTGGCTCACGTTAAGAGGGAACGCTGAGATGACTTTAAACAGGGCACCGCTCCATCCCCATCGGCTGGCTTATCACAGGCCCTGTGGGGTGTCTGCTGCGGCCAGTCCGCCGAGGCTGTGCGGCTGGCGGCTGGGGCAGGGGAATGGGGAGACAACATTTCCTCTGAGGAGCAGTAATGCTTTGTTAGGTTTAGAGCTGGGGGAGCCAGCTGGGAGGAGAAACGGCAAACACGAACCTTGTCGGAGACCCACGGTCATCGTTAGCTCGCTCCACGTGCAGCATGAGCTGGCAGCTGCTGTGCGGTGCAACCCGTACTGACCGCGTCTCTGAGAGGAGCTGGTGTGAGTACGCATCGGTGTGAGCCCTGAGAAGCAGCTGAGATGCTTTCAAAGGGGTTCATGGGCAACAGACACCATGAGCCGGTCCTGGGAAGAAAGGTGTTTCACATCTCCGAGCCTCAGGCCACGGGGCTGTGCTGCAGATGGTCTACTGGGGGGTGAACCACTCTGCACTGTCACGGCACGAACAGAACCGGTCGTGGGGCTGGACTGGCCATCCCCTGCGTGCGCAGAGTGCTTCGAGCATGTGATGTAGGGAGCCCGAGTCCTCATGGATCGGCTCCTCTGAGGAGTCCGAGTCTCTCCTGCCTCTTTGGCCTTTACAGTGGAGACCAAAGTCTGCCCAAGACCATTTTTACGGTTCAACCAGAGTCAGTGGTGCCCGTTGGGAGGGGGTGCTGAGGTCCTGTGCACAGTGTGGTCTGCAGAGAGAGGCTGGGCTGAATCGCCAGCTCTTGGTCGCGAGGAAAGCGGCTGCCTTGCGTTCTGGCTGTTTTGGCTACGTCTGTACTGGTGACTGAGCTGGGCATGACTGGGGCGCAGGCTGGGCGCTGCCCTACAGCAGCGTCTCTTGTGTGATAGTCAGGGTGGTGCTGCCCGTGCCAGGCGATACTCTCGCAGGAGCCCTGGCACGGTTCAGTGAGAGGTCGGGGCTGTTTCCAATAGGAAATTCGGATTCGTTTACATCCCTTCTGGGGGAAAGTGCGTAGCCATGCAGATGCGGGCTGCGCTGTGCCGCTGCCTGCCGTGCCAGGAAGCAGCCCTTGTCCATTGTTCTAGCTGGGGCTGATGTAGCTTTTGATGCATGAAACGCAGACAGCAGCAACCCGTGGGGCTTTCTTGACTTAGTCTGGGCGTAACGTGGTGCTAAGTGAGACTAGGCAGGGTTCTCCTCAAATGAGCCTGGGGGAGGCTCTGTTGCCAAGAGATTCCCACGTGTGATGAGCAGCCTGGAGCGATTGAACTGGTGCCTATAGCAGACCTCCATCACTAATAGCCTGTGATCCATGGCTTGTCAGCACGTCAGCCTGGTCGGGGAGTGGTGCCTGCTGAGCTCGGGGTGGCTGGGATTAAGCTGTTGCTCTACCAGACTGCCCTTTTACACTGGTCTGAGCGTGTGAATGCGATAGCAGAACGATGCCAATCTGTGTCAGCCCAACGTGAGGATGCTGAGGGGAGCAGACAGCACCCCGAGTCTGTAATCTCCATCTGCTCGTGTGGAACGAGTACTCTGATAGAAAGAGAATTCCTCACAGAGAGGAACTGAACCCCGCAAGGCAGAGGAAGGGAAGGAGCCTCTAATGAAATCCCACTCCCCTGTAGCTGTGAGGCAGGGTACTGAAGGGAGAAGGCGACTGCTGAGGCACTTTGGACTCTGCGGAGTGAAACTCAAGAGGGTCCCAGTCCTGCTCGGTTGCTCATTGCAGAAGAACCCCTTGAGCAGCAGTTGGGACAGAAACCCCGAGAACCCCACCAGCGCCCGCTGTTTATCCCGGGTTCCGTGTGGGAAGTCAGCCGCAGACTCCAGCCCGCTGCGGGTGCCAGGTTAGCCGTGCAGTTTGTAGGGCAGGAGCCTGTGGCTACAAGGAGGCCTTAAACAGGGCGTTTGTTTAGGTTGAGTTGAATCCCTCACAGCCCCCGAGAAACCAAGCGCAGCCCTGACCATGGGTTTCCATTGGAAAGGTCTGCTCTGTCGCTGCTGCCGCTCTCTGCCGTGTGGGGAGGACAGGAGGCAGAGACTGAATTCCTCCAGAGGCAGTTTTGTAATGTGATGGGTTTTGCTGCAGTAGAGGTTTTGAAAGGAAAGACTGAACCAGCCCTCGGGTTTATAGGCTTTGGTAGCCTCTTGGGAGCCCTGGGAGGGGTGGTGGTGCTTTGGTTTGCTTACTCAGGTGAGTCGACCCTTCCTGTGGACTCGAGGTGGGACCCAGCAGTGGTCAGCAAAGGGTTAAGGTGCTGTGAGGGATGGTGGAGGAGCGTGCTGATGCACTGGAATCCTCCTGCCTAGTGCCAGGGTCTGGCTCTCCTGTCAGCTGTACCTGAACATGGCTATCGAGAGGGCTCGTGAAGCACAGAGCTGGTGGGAGCGGAGCCCCGAGCCCTCGCTAGCCCTGGTCCAGTTGCTCCGATTCATCAAGTGAACACAGGCCATCTGCCATCTGGTAACTGCCCTGGGGACTGAGGTGTAAATCCCCGTTCCTTAATCTTCCCCTCTTTATGAAAACATCTTCTCCTAGGTGGTCCAGATGGTGAGAGGCCCTCAGACAACGCGGAGAGGTGACCGGTGATGGGCTGCTCCAGCGCTGCAGGAGGCCCTCGGGGAGGGAAGGAGGGAGGGAGGGATCCCCTCTGCAAACTGCTCGTCAGAGAGCTGACTAATGCTGCGCAGTGTGCGAGCTCGCTGTGCGATCTCTCGAGACCCTGTGTGAAGCAGCCCCTTCCCTAGGCTGGTGGAGGCGGCAGGGATGGGACTAGGTGCGGGTTGTTGGAGTCCCATCACTCTTAGGTGTGTCTGTGAGCTACCCCTGAACTGCCTCCAGTGCTGCCGGTTCACTGAACCGTGCCAGCCCTTTCCCCGGGTTCAGAGACCTGTGCTGTTCTCTTCAGAACCGAAGCTGCAGGGAGGAGGCAGCTGAGAAAGGAGCAGCAGCCTGACTGGTTAGTGACACCGTCTGCAGCTCTTCCCTCCGAGCAGGAGGTTCCTCTTCCTCCTCTTGTGGCTTTAAAAGTAGCCAGAGGCTGAACTAGGCCACTGGAGGTAGCCTGCAGTCTGCCAGCCTGGCCTGGGTTGCTGCCTTAGTCCTTGCAGGTGTCAGACAGCTCAGCGTAGATTTTTGAGCCCCCTTTCGTCGCGGCTCAGCACCCTGTGGGTGCAGGCCTTGCCCTTGCCAGCGGACGCAGGGGCAACTGAGGAGCTGTCCCTCCTCCTGCAGAGGAAACGCTCGCAGAAGCTGGGTAGGGGCGATGGCAGAGCACAAGGGGCAGAGATGTGCCAGAGAGGCACAAGGGGTAGCGCTGTGCTGGTGAGTGTGGTTTGGCCGAGTCTGTTCCCAGCACAGGACCTGTTGGGGTCGCTCGGGTGCGAGGCTGAGCTCGTGGCTCAGTGCCCTTGAAGGAAGAGCTGTGCTCAGCAGAGTGCTGTGGTGGTGAAGCATCGCTCTGTCTCTCCGTCTGTCTCCTGCCTTCGTGTGCTCCTGAGGGTCTGGACACGGGGCTTTTGGGATGATAAATAACTCTCCTGTAGCCACGCGTGACTCTGCTTCAGATGAAGCCTGAGCAGGGCCTTTTCTGCCTGCTCTCTTTTCCTGTGGAGCGTGAGGGATGCCGCCTTGCCTTGGGCACTCCCCCACTTGTGTGGGTTGGTGTCACGGCTCCAGCGTCATTTAAATCCCGTGCCTTTTATCTGGCAGTGCTTGTGTGGGCAGATGGAGCTGTAACCCTTCATCCTCAAGTGCCCTGCCCCACTTCAGCTCTCCAGATACCCCTGGAGCTGCCGCTCGTGGACAGGAAATCGATCCTCCCCACTCTCTGCTTGATCTCCCCGCTGGGTAGTGGGGGTGTGTGTGATGCTGCTGACAGGCCTCGGGGTGCAGTCCATTAAGAGGTCAAAGCCCTGGAGCTTCGTTTCCTCCTTCCAGCGCCGCTGTTACCCACGCGGTCAGCGCGAGCAGCCTCTGCCGGGGGTCTGGGATGTAAACTGGGGGTACGGGGCTGGGAGGTAGGAATGATCCGGTTGGGGTCAGGTGTCCTGTGCAAACTGCCTTCTGGGCACAGGAGGGCTGCCCGTGAGCTCCGGGAACGCGCCTGATGACGGAAGGCTCTATTTTTCCCGGTCTTTGTTCGCGTTGCTTGGGCTCTTGTGAAGCCCTGCTCTCCAGCGGGGAGCCAAAGCCGCTCGGAAGGGCTGCAGCAGGCGGCGAGGGCGCCGTTTAATGAGCCTGCTTTGATCTGTTCTGGGGGGGTGATGGTTTCCTGCAGCTTGCAGCACGGTGAGGCAATTACCGTGCTGGTCGCCTCGACAGGGCGCCGGGAGCCGGTTATCGCAGTAGGGGGGTTAATTGTAACGGGATTTGGGGCCCGGAAGCCAAGGTGCCGTTGGATTCAGGTGTGTGAGCTGCAGCGGAGGGCTTAGCAGTCACCACACTGGCTGAAGCCTCAGCCTGGCCGAGCTTAACAACAAAGCCCTCTTCTGCGGTGCTGTGGTTTGACCTGCGGTGCCAGAGCAGTCCTGCCTTGGGACTGACCTGCTGACACAACCCCCGGTGTGCTGCAGCTCCTGCTGCAGGTGGACACGGTTATTCCTGCCTCTGCCTCCACGAGGTCTTCCAGCAGCTCTCGGCAGAAGTGTTGGCACGAGGGCTTTGCTCTCCCCCCCGCCTGCTGCTTATCGGGTGTTGCTCCCCAGGGTGGACTGTTCCCCTGACTTCGGGCCCTCACAACACCCACTGGTTTCCCAGGAGCTGCTGCCCTTTGTGGCTTCGCATCAGCAGGCTGCTCTGTCCTCCTTCAGCTGCCGATAACGGGTGGCTCTGGGAGGTTAAAGGCCAAAGATTACATGGCTGTGAGGGGTGAGATGTCGCCGAGCCGCCGCCTCAGCGGTGGGGTCAGGGTTTGCTCTCCCACCGTTTGGGGGGCAGCAGCCACCTCACAAAGGGTTTGGCTTCACCTTTGAAGTGCCACTTCCTTTGGAAGGGTGAGAACCTCAGAGCCTCTGCCTTCGGCTGAGAGGAGGAATGCTTTGGTGTCCACGGGTAGGACGTGGGTTAAAACGCCCCTAGGTAGACGGGAGCTGCTAGAGCTGATCCAGCCAGGGACCCTCAGATAACGAGGGCACTGGGAGATTTCAGAGCCATGTGTTAGTCTCCGCCTAGGTGCTTGGAGGATGTGTAGACACGTGTCGAGGGTATGCCAGAGCTCACGGACACCTCTGCCAAGCTCAGGCCTTCCCAAAGTGCCCCACTCATGGGGCACTGCCCTCCTGCGTGTCTGTGTCTCAGCCGGGCTCATCGAGGCGGCTCCAGCGTGCATTTGGCTGGCTCTTGCTCTGGCTTTTGTGGCTGAAGAGCCACCACTGGAAGGGGTTATTGCCACGGCTGCTATGAACAGCTGATGACTGACCTTCTCCTCTGAGGCTTCGTGTGCCTGTGGCCAGCGCGGCCGTTTCGAACCCATCAGCTGCTGATGCAGATGCTTCTCCCTTGCTTCTCCTTCTGCATTGTGCTGTGTGCTGTGCTTCCCTCGATCGCTTTGGGGGCTGCTTTGCGAGCTACTTTGGTCAGTCTGAACTGTGAGTGGAAGAGGAGGAGGTTCTCACATCACCCTGCGCTCAGTGCCTCCTATCAGCCAGCTTTGGGCAGCTTTCTACGCTGCTTAGTGCTCAGACCTTTGCAGACACCTCCTGATGCGGCCAGATAGCCCCCAGCTCCAGAGGAGCTGCCTGCGTGCTTGGTGTTGGCTCTGTCGCCCTAGGACTCATCCTCTGGCAGCATGGCGTGGCCCAGGGAGGAGAGTGGTGGCGTGTGACTACTTGGCCAGCCTGAACCTGTGGCCCCATAGCTGGTTTTGAAGCCATCCTCCTTAGGAACAGAAGAACAGAGGTTTAGTGGATGAGGCTGCAGGTTCACACTGATGCTGGTGGGATACAGGCTGTCCTGATCTCCACAAACACCCTCTGCTCCTGCCCTGTCCCGCTGGCAGCTTTAGTTTTCGTGCTGATGGCTCCCTGGAGGCAGGATGGCTCCCAGTGTCCTTCACACCCCGTTTGTCCTCCTCCTGCTCTGTCTCCTTTGCGTCTGACAGCGTTCGCAGGCGTCGCGCAGCTCCTGCCTCCCGCGCCTGCTGCCAGGCGTGAGGCAGGGTCTGAGCCGCGCGCAGCTCCCCGGGGTCCTGCACGGTAATGACCATGATTGTTCCTCCAGTTGCCCCGTGCGCTGCAGACCTGCTGTTGCTTTGCCTCTCTGCTGGCCGGGTGCCTGAAATAACAGGAGCAGAGCTTGTCTGCGAGGCACTGCTCGGTCTCACTGCTGCATTCATTCGCTTTCCAGTCGCTTCAGGGAAGACCCCGGGGGACCCCTGGCTTCGGCCACACTTTATGGAGGGGCTGCACTGGAGAAGGGCAAACTTGCAGCGTTCAGGAGGAGGTGCTGCCAGCACAGGCAACCCTCGCCTGCGAGGAGGCAAAGCCTGGCTGCTGTGCACAGGAAAGGTGCAGGAGAAGAGAGCCTGGAGACCCTCCAAGAGCAGGGGCCTGGCCCCTGCTGGATGCTTTTAGCAACCAGATAGCAGCGAGCGGCCCCCGCAGAGCGTTTCTGCAAACTGTTGACACAGCTCACTACACCAGAGCTCGAGCGGAGCCGATGCATCTGGGAGCAGCACAAGGCCCAGGGAGGCTTTGGGCAGTGTGGGGAGATGAGTGCTCCCCATGAGATGGCCGGGTGGGGAGGCTGTGCTAGCTCTGATGTGCTGTGTGAGCACACAGGTCCACCCGCCTCTTGTGCTTCTCTTCAGCCCTTGAGCAGTGTCATCCCAAGTCTGTTCCCCATCTGTGGCCCTGTCTGTGGGGCAGAGGAGGTGGAGGGCGGAGGAAGGCAGCAGAGCTTTGTGCGCGGGGGGAGCTGTGAAGCTGTGAGTGCCCGGCTGATGTGGGCGCAGACAGAGGCCCTGGACAGACCCATCGCGACTGGGCACAGCAGGCTGGAGCTCGGCCGGGTCCTGGCTCTGCTGCACTGTCGAGGGGCTCGCAGGTAGCTTTGCCTTGCACCCTCAGCTTCTCCAGGAGCAGGATCTTGCGTGGCGTGAGCAAAGCGGTCCCCTAACCAAACCGTTCCCCCAGACCTCGACTGTCAGGAACCATCCCCTCCTAGCCGTGAGCGCGGGACGCGCGAGAGGCTGCCACCTGCTCACGGAGGCGGGGAAGCACTCGGCCGCACGCGTTACGGTGCAAAGCTGCCTTGGGGTCTTGTCCTTCGCTTGGGGGCTGGGGGTGCCTCGTCCTGCCCTTTGATGGCCTCCCTTTCTAGCTCTCCCCGTTATTTCACTTGGACATTTGAGCTGGGCCGCCCTGCTTTTATCACTGCTAAATATAAATGGGCAAACAAACTGCACACAGCAAGGTAAATAAAGAGCAGGCAGCGCGGGACTGACCCCTGGAGACTCCGAGTATTCCCACGTGTTTCAGGTTATAACCCAGCGGGCAGGCCGGGGCTGCCACACAGGTGGAGATGTGTGTGGAGGCCACCGAGCGCTGGGTGTTTACCCTGGATCGAGTGACAGGAAAGGCTGAGCCCAGCAGCTTTGTGCTCACTGCTGCGAGCGGCCAGGGGGTTTCCAGTGTTCTCCAGGGCTCTCTAGGGTGGGCTCGTGTTCACAGAGCTGCTTGCAGCCAGACAGGGGGGCGAGCTAGTCAGAGAAAGATGCTCTGTGCATTGCTGGTCACTAGGGGTGCAGCTGGTCAGCAGAGGTGACTTTTACCAGCAGGTAGGAACCCGGGAGGAGACCACAGTGCTTATGATGGGGAGCGCTCTCGCCCATCAGTATCTGAGGCCAGAGCAGCTGTACAGCTGGACAGAGACCATCAGGGTGCACGCCATTCGGTCAGGCCCCCCCAAGCACAGCAGCAGCTGGCCGGTCTGTTCACAAGGGCTCTCTCCCTAGGAAACCCCTACAAAACAGAGAGAGAGGGGTGGAGAGAGAGCTGCTGGAGCTGGGAGCAGGGGGAGGTTGTCGAAGGCTGAATCAGGATGCAGGTGCTGGAAAGATTGAAGGGAAGCAGCGGTGGGGGGCCATTCACAGCATCCCGGGAGGTGCCAGCCATTTGCCGGGGTGTGACCTGTGCTGAGTGTCGGGGCATTTGGCAGTCCTGGCCTTTGGTGAGGCCGTGTCTTCACGCAGGGGAGCTGGGGAGAGGACCTGATACCGGAATCCTTTGGTAAACGGGCTGGCCGTAGAGGAGCCCTGCAAGGGGCACAGTCTGCAGGGCAGAGGCAGCAGTGTCCCCCTTTCCTGAAGGGAGAGCTAAGGGCAGCGATTGGTGGGTTTGTCGGGCGCTCCGGCCTGGTCTCTGTTCCTGCAGTTGGTGAGTCAGCCCACGCACCAAGCTGGGGCTCCGTCGAACCTGCGGCTCTCAGTTTCCTCAGCGTCGCTGCTGCAGGCAGTGCCTTGGGTAGAGCTTCGCTCTCCTCCCAGGTACGGGTGGCTTCGGGTTGTGTCCGGAGAGGTTCGGCTTGGGTGTCGGCAGGAGTTCCCTCGTGGTGGGGGTTCTGAGGCTGCCCGGGCAAGCAGTCGGCTCAGGCTCCCTGGGAGATGGAGGCAGGCGGCCTCGTCGCTGACAGACGGGGTCAGCAGCGGGCTTGGCAGTCATGGTTGGACTCGATGACCTTGAAGGTCTCTTCCCACACGGATGTTTCTAGCTCTGTGCTGATGGGGTGGGTGCCCGTGTGCAGCACCAGGAGGTGGCAGTCCAGCCCCTCTCACCCGCGGGCAGGCTCTGGCCATCCCCTCAGCACACGGTGGGGGCACCGCTGGCTGGCTGGAGGCTCAGACCCCCGCATGCCGGGATGCACAGCACATCCCAGACCCCGGGGAGGGTCTGTGTCTCCCCTAAACTGGGGCTGGAGCTGGCCGTGGGATTGCTGTTTCTTCTTGCTCCCACGCTCCGTGGCAGAGCTGTGGCCTGAGGTGGTGACAGAGTCTGGGCAGCGAGGGGTGCAGAGCCCCAGGCACAGGCTCTCCCTGCCAGGCCCTGGGGACTGAGAGCGCAGTGCCCTGTCCTGAGAGCCTGCCAGCCCGCCCGGTGCTTCTTGCAGCCCCAGGGTCGCAGGGGGAGCCGATGGAAGTGCTGGTCCCGCCTGTGCGCTGGGAGAAGCGGCTCTGGCAGGTTGGTCTTGCTCGGCTGGGCAGAGAACACAGGGGTTGTGAAAGCAATGACAAAGCAGGCTGCAGGCTCGGGAGAGTTAGGGAGCTGTTGAAGATTTGAACTTAATAACAAGCTTGACTGCCTCCCTTCCCAAACACAGTTCCCCCTCTGCTTTTCCCACCCTCATGCCCAATTACTGCTGCCACCTTCACACTTGTGGGCAGTGGCCCCCATCCTTCCCTCCAGTGCCCTTCCTGGCAGAGGCTCCTCAGCTCACAGGCACAGCTGGGTATCTGATCGTCCCGTAACGTGCCAGTGCGTGGAGGGACTGGCCAGTGGAGAGTGTGAAGTGTCCCCCGGCTGCCTGGTGATCCCACTGCTGCACTCAGAGCTTCGTTTGGGTTTGCACAGGGTCCCTGCTTTCCTCTCCTGGTGGGTTACTTGCCAGGACACCGAAGGGACAGCGTGGGAGAGGAGATGACCTTTCCAGCTGAAGGTCAGCAGCTCCCAGTTACAGCCCAGCCACAGAGAGTGGTTCTCACCCAGCACTTTGTTGTCACTGTGCTTTTCCGTAGCTCTGCCGCTTGCCGGGCGCGCGGAGCCGCTATAAACACCTCCCGTCACTCGCTAGCGGCGGGACGCGGGCCCTTCGTGGTCAGAAAGTCGAACAACAGCCCGCCTGAGGGATGAAGCTGCAGTCGGACCCCCCTGCAAAGACGGGTGACTGACCCTGCCGTGCAGGAATGTGATTAAAGGAGGTATCTCTGCTAATCTCTGCGTGCTTCTCTGCGAAGCAATTTCCACTTGGTTCTCCTACAGTAGCCGGTGCCTTCTGAAGTGAGGGGAAACATTTGTCCAGCACGACATCATAAATTCCACCACAGGCTTTAAATTTCCCGGGGTGAGTTGTTTACAGTGGAGCAGCCTGATCCTCTGGAAACACAGGGGCCTTTCCTGAGTTCATGAGAAGCTGCTTCACCTCCTCCTCCGTGCAGGGGCACACGGCATCCCTCTGCAGAGGAGGCTGCTGCTGGGTGGGAGCAGTGGAGGTGCTGGCTGGGGTTCAGTCTGGGAAAAACAGACCCTGTGGGAGAGCCCCGCTTGTGAGTCCAGATCACTTGGGAGGTGCTGATTGTGCCCCATAAAAGAGGGCCTCACGGAGCCCACCGCAGCACCAGCAGCTTGGCCACCATCCTGTCTTTCTGGCAGAGCAAGATGAAGTGAAATCATCTTTGCAAACGCCCTTCGCTCTGACGTGCTGTTGGGGCTGGTGGCTGTGTCCGTGGCTGTCAGGCGCAGGATGGAGTCCTTCAGCCCTCAGCCCTGGAACGTGATGCTGGGGTCAGCCTTCAGCCTTGCAGGGAGTCTGCGTGGGGCTGTTCCATGCTGTAAATCCCCCTTGTTCGTGTTAAAGGCGTCCTGAGAGCAGCACTGCAGCGAGAGCCTTGATGTGCAGCTGTTTCCTGAGTGGCTTGAGGAGACTGAGACACAAAGAGACTTAGGTTCATACTCAACCAACAAGAGCAAGCCTGTCCTTGTAGTCCCCCTGCCCAGGCCGGCTCTTACATTGCAGATGGAGTGACCCGGGACGTGTTCCCGCGGAGAAGGACTGGGTGCCTTGAGGCTCGTGGTGGGGGGATCTCCTGTAAAGGTTGACTCGACGCCGGCGCCTGGGGACTGTCCGTGGGGCACCGCACACTCGCTTTGCCTTTATTATTCTTGCTCTGTAACCCGCCTTTGGCTCAGGAAGAGGAAATCCGTGGCTTTAATTGAAGCCAATCAGGGAAAGGTCATGGGGTAATACTTAACAGACCGGGAGAGGGGAGGAAAAACGAGGAGAAGGTAGGGTCCCCGCTCGCTTCAAAGACTCGGTGGGATCCTGGAGACAGAACGCACCTGGAAGGAGAATGTGCTCGGCCCCCCGCTGCACGCGTCAGCCGGAGTCATGAAATCGCAGGGACTTTGTTTAGATTCTCTGCTTCCCGTTTCTCCGTGACCCGTGCGGCAGTAACCTCGGCGTGGGGACAGATGGGTGCCTGCTGCGCACACTGAGGTGTTTATTGCGCCAACAGGGGCCTCGGTGTTTCTGTAAGGACCAGGCAGACTCTGGTTTCAGGTAGCCCAAAAGCTTGACTGAGGTGCCATACTGACAGCTGTTATCCAGAGCAGCATCAGTGGCCTCTGGAGTTGATGTTGGCTGGTACTGTTCAGGCGGATGCGTTAGCGAGGCCTGGACACCCAACTTAAAACCAGCACAGATCTGTCTGCGCAGGGGCGTCTGTTCTGAGAGAGCCTGTGGGGTTTGGAAAGCTGATTCGATCTGGTTGTGACCCAGCAAGGAGATGGGCTGTACGAGGGCAGGCAGCTCCATCCTTGATCCAAGGCCACAGCACCAAGTAGAGCAAGCAAGATGGTGAAGGAAGGAGAGCAGCTCCCTGATGAGGAAAGGCTGAGGGAGCTGGGGCTCTGGAGCTGGGAGAAGAGGAGGCTGAGGGGGGGACCTCATTGCTGTCTCTCAATCTGTGAGGGGTGGGTGTCAGGAGGATGGAGCCAGGCGCTGCTCAAGGGTATCTGGGGACAGGACAAGGGGCACTGGGTGCCAGCTGGAACAGAGGAGGTTCCCTCTCAATCTCAGCAGGACCTTCTTCCCAGGGAGGGTCCCGGAGCACTGGACCAGGCTGCCCAGGGGGGTTGTGGAGTCTCCTTCTCTGCAGCCGTTCCAGCCCCGCCTGGCTGTGTTCCTGTGCCACTGGGTCTGGGGGATCCTGCTGTGGCAGGGGGACTGGACTGGGTGATTTTTCCAGGTCCCTTCCAATCCCTAAGGATCTTGTGAAAGCCCTTGTCTGGTGTGACAGTCCTGAGAGGGGACACTGTGTGCAGGAAGCAGGGTGCCCGTGAATGAAGGGCCT
The DNA here is from genome assembly GCA_013397515.1 of Upupa epops. Taxonomy (NCBI): domain Eukaryota; kingdom Metazoa; phylum Chordata; class Aves; order Bucerotiformes; family Upupidae; genus Upupa; species Upupa epops. The sequence goes on from VZRI01000193.1 coordinate 99,526, forward strand.
GTGGACAGAACTAGGAGGGTGCTGGATCCTAACCTCCCCGTCACCCTGGTGCCCGACGCTGAGCCCTGATTGTCGTTCATGAGGACTGTTCCCTCTGCAGTGAGGCCCGCGGGTACCCACTATTGTTGAGCACAGTAGTACAGCCCCTCTCTCTGAAACCCAGGCCTTGGGAATCCCTCATCAGAGCTTCATTCTTCTTGCAGCTTGGTTTGGAGTCCGGACTCCTGCTTTTCCGGGAAAAGGGAGATAAAGGGTGTCTGGACCGAGGGTGTCCAGCCCTCCTGTTGAAAATCTCCAGTGCTTGGTGCACTGAAAGGCTCCGGTGGCCGGGTGGCTTCAGCTGCAGAAAGAGCAGCTTTGGCACCCGTGTCTGCTTTGCAAATCCTGCCGGCAGGCCTTTCAAACAACCGATGGCCTCGCAGTTGTCACCTCTGAAGGGAGCAGATAGAGTGCATCTGAAGAGAGGAAGAGAAGTATTACCTAGGCTGGAGATCAAAGCACTCCTGCGCTGGGACCAGACGCAGCTAGTGCTGTATTTACTTTAATAACCTCTGGGGAAGGGTGCCTATCCATTTCAGTCTCACTATCGTTTCTGAGAGCCACCAGGGAGGAAATGACAGATGGGGAGAGTCAGCTGCAGGGATTCATCAAGCTCTTACTCCAATAGCTGCTGCCTGATTACCGCCGCTTTCAGCCCCGAGACACAAACTCCTCTCTCTGAAAGCCACAGGCAGGCGCTTGAGATACAGAGGAGCACTCGTGGGTTCAGCACTGGTTTAACGGGCTCTTTAGTCGGGCAAACCCGGCTTCCTCATCCTCGGCAGCTTCCCAGTGCACGGCAAGACCTGACTGTCCCAGGCCCTGCTGCTGGGGGAATGCTGGGTGCCGTGCGCTGTGCCACGTGCTGGGGAGAGTAGAAGCTCTCCAGAGCACAAACGTGCCCCTGCAGCTCAACTGGAGCTGCTCTAAACAGGTTATTCACCCCAAATCCACTTCCAGCCAGCTGTTGTGTGGGCTTCACTGGGTTTGCCTGGTGTGCTGTGAGGTAGCTGCAGGCTATGAGTGAAGTGCAGGTGGGAATGCAGTGTGCTTACCCCTGGCCACACTCAGGCTACGAAAGACAAGAGTGGGCTGTGCTCTCTGACCTAGGCTGTAGTCACCACAGGTCTCCTGCTGGCTCTTCCCTGGAGGTGCGGGTGGCCAAAGCTGCCTACTGGGACGCATTCTCTGCTCAGCACTGTTGGCTGGGGTTGGCAATAAGGTGGCCATGAAATGGCATTCCAGCCTGTGCCCTCTCCTGCCCGGCTTTACCAGTGTAGGTGTAGCCAGAGGGTCAGGATGGCTGTCACCCACCAGTGCTGAAGAGATCTGACTGTGCTGACTCCTTCCTCCCATCTCTTCATTGCTCCCTGGCTTTTCCTGGCCCTCTGCACCACTGTGGGTAGTTAGGACCCTGGTGATGGCTTCTGCTGGCCTCTGAGCACCCTTGGTCCCGCACTGAGAGGAGTTCAAGCTGCCAGGTTGTGCCTTACTGGGTGGCAGGAGGCCACTGGGGGGGAGTCGGATAGTTGCACTGCCTGGTGCTCAGGTGGCTGGAGAAGCCTGAGCCTGGAAGAACTGAGACCCTCCGTGTGATACCAGCTTCTCACTTCTGATGCAGGGGGTAGCAGCTGGCTGCGAGGTGTCTTCTGAGTGGCTTCTCAGGAAGGGCTCCAAGTCTGCACGGAGGGTTAAACTGCTGTCTCGAGTTTTCCATCAGAGCCAGAGTCAGTGACCAGAACTGAAATCAAGCGTGGGGCCTCTCGCCATCTGATCTGTTCCTGTGCTGGCTGTGGGGAGGGTAAGGGCATGCGATCCAGCAGTGATCTTCGCCAGTCTGTGGTGTCAGCTAAAGTCACACAGCTGGGCGCAGAGGAGGACGGGGCTGAAAGGCATCGCACACACACAGCACACGGGGAACAGGCTGCGCCGGGGTTCTGGCGTGCTTTCGCTCTGCTGTGTGGTCACAGCTGGAACGTGTGCACGGGGACAGTCACTCTTACCAACAGCTGGTGCTTTCCTGCCCCCTCGTGCACTAACATGTGTAGGGCCCTGGCTGGAAGTGGGGAAGGCGTGAGGCTGCCATGCAGAGACCTGTGTTTTATCCTTGGGAAAGCTGCTCCAGCGCCTGCCTTCATTTTCTCCCTGTTCTGCCTGACTGGATCGTGAGGGCACCGTTGCCGGTGTCTGCACAGGTCTGGAGGGCTGCTGGCGCTGGCTCTTGCCCCGGTCACTGCAGAGGTGCCCATGCCCCTAGCTGTAGCCACCAGTCGCGAGTGCCTGGGCGGGAGGGGCTGTCCAAGGGTCCTCGGTTGGCTGCTGCCTGACACTTGGGTGTCCTGGTGCTTTTCATTCAGAGCCTGGTGACTGAGAACCCGCCTGGAGCAGCAGTTTGTCGTGGTCCTCGCTGCGGATGTTGGCACTTGGGGTTTGGAAGCAGTCCTGGATTAGAAGGTGCCCTGGGTGTCTCAGCTGGAAGGGCTCGTGCTTTCTCTCAGTGCCTGGAACAGAAAAGAGCCGTGATCGGGCTGCAGCCAGCAGCGCTCACCTAGCAAAGAATGCTTTCGCTCTCGGGCCTGTGAGTTCCCACTCTTCAGACGTGGCTGAGCTTCTAGCCAGCGGGGTGGCTGGGGGGGATTCCAGGAGACAGGCGTGACGCTGAGTCTCCTCTCGAGTCATTGATAGGGCTGAACACGACACCCCTGGCACTGAGTGCATACTTTGGGTCCAGCCTGTGGGAAACAGAGACTCCCCTGGCATCTGTCTTTTGGCGGCGCTGACATCAGATAAAGAACAGCCCAACCACACAGAGCTCTCGGTTTCCCTCCACCACTGGACCACAAGTGACAGGGAGCACTCTGGAGATGAGAACAGATTTTCTTGGGAACAGGCTGAGAGGACAGAGAACAATGCAGGCAAAAGTACTGCGGAGTCCTGTGAAAGCAGAGGTCTTTGGCCACTATTTTTCTGAAACCAGGCCGGGTTGCTGGTTTAGCTCTATCCCCATCCCCACGCCTCTGCCAGCCAGGCCCCGTCGGCCTCTCTGTGCAGCTGTTCAGCTTGTACATTGCTCCCAGCTCTCCAGGTCCCCTCTGGGTTGCTCAGCACGTCCCCTGCTCTGCTTCTCCTCGCAGACATTGGCTTCTTCTACTTGGTTCTTGTACTCCTCCAACACCCTGAGTGTTTCTTACCTTTCCCCAGGCATCTCTGCCTCCTGCCACTCTGCTGCCATGGCCCCACAGCCCCTGCCCTGGGCAGAGGCACTGCCCTGGCGGCAGGAGTGAGCAGCTGTGGTAGTACCCAGCCCAGGGCCCAGTCTTGGGAGGGCCGTGGCTCTGACTTCGCCGTTGCTTTGCTTCCACAGCAGCTGGTTCGGACAGCAGTGGTGGAGGGGTGGCACCGAGGAGCTGGTGTCGCCCCGAGCCTGGGAAGGGGAAGTCTGCGGGGCAGAAAACTTGTGGCTGGCGACGGGCTGGGTGTGGGAGCAGAAGTGGCTGGCAGAGCCCAGATGCGTTTAGATGCCACCCCAGGACTGAAGCTGGTGTGAACGATGCTCTAAGCATTTCTCCCCTACCCCTCTGGCTGGCCCTGGACAGTGCTGGTCTCCTGAGCCAAGAGAGCGGAGGGGTTCGTCCGCTGGCACAGATTCCCCTGGTGCTACCGCTAATCACAGTGCTGCCTGTGGTGAGCTCGTTTCCCACGGATGAGGGTCTGCCACAGGGCTGTAGGGCTCCGTGCTGCCTGGTGGGGTGGTTTGTGCGTGGGGGGTGATGGCAGTGTTGGCTGCCCGTCAGCTTCCCTCTCTTTCGTCTCGAAGGACGATGCGGTGTGCTGAGCTCCTGCCAGGCCGAGTCAGCAGTACTGTCATGGATTCAGCCTCAGCTCCTCACCGCCTGCGTGTGTTCGCAGGCAGTGCAGCCTGGTGTCACTGGGACAGAAGTGTCTGGGGTGCAGTGATCGATGACGTGCGTCCACAAGCTGCTCTGTCCTCGTACTCTAGCGCACTCACCTCACAACTGTGAAAACAAGAGAAAACTACTCAAATCCTGTGACTTAGGCTGCAAGTAAGAAATCAGGACAGGCTCAGAAGATGCTGCGTAAACCTCTGGGCTGAAGAGAATCGGAGCAGTGGGGTCTGATGCAGCATCTCCTGTTGCCATCGGGCTGGATGGCCCTTCGGCCTGGCTCGCTGGGACGGTTTGGGTCCTCAGTTAGAATTGCTGGGGCAGATCAGGAAGAGGAGGCTGGAGAGGGGGGCTGAGGAGGGGCTCACGAGTTTGTTAAGCCTGGGAGTATTCACAGTGTGCACAGACCCAGTCCACAGCCCTGGGACAGGGGTTGCCCCAACAGGGTAACTCTGAAGAATGGGACCATCAGCGGGATCGAGCAGTAGCTGGGCAAATACAAAGACTCCAGTTAGTTTGGACAAAGAAGAAATCGGCTTGGAAGGACATAACAAGGCAAGCACGTGTTCGTTTGTGTGGGGACACTGCGGAGCAGAAACCACTGCAGCAGCACTTGTGTCCTGGCGTGGCGGTGCCTTGTGCCCCAGACACTGCGCTGGCTGGGATCGTTGCTTGATAACTGAGGCAGACGGTGGGCTCCCTCGCGTCTCCTTGAACAGCAGCAGCTGACAGATGAAGGATCTCCTTTACACCAAATCATTCTGTAGGCAAAACCCTCTCGGGGTGTGGGAGTGATCCCTGCCTCTGCAGGAAGCCTTACTTGGGGCGGTTTTAGGGTGCGATGCTTCTGAAAGTGTTCAGCTCCCTGCTGAACAGCCCAGCCCCTTCTCTTTCAGACTCGTGGTACCGAGGGTGCAGAGCCTCGGTTTCCCCTGCCGAAAAACTGAGGTAGCCCTGCTCGGTGTTAGACTGTGGGAAGAGGGACGGGAGGGGTGTGGAGTGGTCTGGCTTTGTATTGCAGAGCACCGGCTTCCCTTGTTCAGTGCAGAGGAGAAGTTTCAAAAGCCAGGTACTTAGAAAGAAGAGTCTTCCCGCACAGAGAGCAGCTCCCAGAGAAATGAGTCCCCCAGGGGCCGAAGGCTTTGGGGAGCAGATGCTTCTGCATTCAGGACAGATGTTTTATGGTAGCGGCGCTTCGACAGCAGCTGCAACAGAACCTGCTCGGGCTGGAAAGTGTTGTGGCCTGTCCCCAGGGGAAGGAAGGGGTGGGAAAGCCCATGCGGGTGGGCGCTGACAGACTCACACGGTTGTACTGGGGCACTGTTTCTCTGCAAGGCCACAGCAGTGAGGGGCTTGTTTGGGCTTTGAGAGGGTTAGGAGGGAGGTGAAGAACTAGGCTGAGACTGAGATAGTGGCAGTCATCATCGACTTCGTTGCTGAAAGATGAAACCATAGGTGTTTGCACCCGTGGCAGCTCTGACGGGAAGGAGGGTGGGGGAATGGTGTCAGGTGCGGCGGTGGGCACCCTCCTGTCCCAGCTGTCTGGAGTTAGCGGGGAGGGGGGATAGTAGGTGTTGAACCTCTGCAGCTGTTGTTTGAGTGGGTCTTTGTGAGTGTGGGAGGACAGTGAGAAATGCCATCATCCTTGAGTCCTCTCTGTTTGCTGGTGCTCCCTGTTCACAAGGGGAATCCTTCCTGCTGGCAGATCCCGTTCCTGCTGCTCAGGCCCCGTCGCTCTGCGGGTTATTGGCTGCTCTGGGGCTGCAGCAGGGTGGGACTGAACAAGACCAGGCACCTCGTGGGAACCGCTGGCCTAGGCAATGAGCAGGAAGAGTGTCTTCCCCGAAATTAGCCAAGCAGCAGGACCTGAAGAACACGCTGCTCTGAGGCCCTGAGCAGCCCCGGCCCTCTGGGCGACCAGGTCAGTGAACCTGCTCAAACTGAGCTTATTCTGAGTGCTGGCGAGTTTGTGAAACCAGAGACCCGGAGCTCCGCAGAGCTCTGGGGCTGTGCGAGCCACCCTTGTTTGGGATTCCCCTGTCCCGAGGGCTGTGCTCCTATAGTGAACGGACTGTCTGGCCTCCAGCTGAGGGCCAGGTAGAGCTCGGGGAGGCACCAAGGACAGGCAGTGGTCACAGAGAGCCGCTCTGCAGGGGATGTGTAATTCATTTGTGCCCTTTACTGGAGAACCCACACATCTGCTGTTGAAACTGTTAGCTCCTGTGTCACTGCCTCAGGAGTCCTGAGCTTCGAGCATGACTTCAGTTCAGCCTCCAGACACCGTCCTTGTCACCAGGGCTGTGCTGCGATGCCCACACCGATGGGGATTCCTGGGTGGTGTGAGGCTGCAGGGACAGAAATGGGTTAAGGATTTAGGGTGTGAAGCACTCGGCTTTGAGCAGCCTCAGAAGTGCCATAAACACGCGAGGCACCAGTGCCACGGGGATGCTGGCAGCTGCACGCTGGCCTTTGGGAGAGCACTCGGGCGAAGCTCATTAGAGAAGTGACCAGGAAGGCAGCGGCGAAGGTGGTGTTGCAGGAAAGCCCGTGGTGAACTGCCCCAGGCAAAGGGAAGCGGTAGCGCTGGGGCAGAGTCCTATTTAAAGCAGTCAATGACTTTAAAGCAGTCCTTTGTGTCAGGAGCGAACACCCTCTGTCTGCCCAGGGCAGCAGAACTGCAGCTTGCAGGCCGAACGCCAGCGGCAGTGTGAACTCACCAGCAGGACCTTTGGCCTGTTGCAGAGGGGCAGTACAGGACCACCCAGAACATCCGTGGGTGCAGCCCGTCCACGAGAGGGTCCTGTGCGGTGGCTCTTGTGCCTGAAGTGACTAACACCCGGAGGAGAGGCAGATGAGCAGTGTTTTGGTTCTGAGAGCAGTCTCTCGCGATGATTTCATTCCCTTGGCCTTCCCAGCCCTCGCTGAAGTTGTCTTCTCCCACGATGACTTTTTCACGTCGTATTCCCCGTGATCCCGGTCTGGCAAAGCCCCCCCCAGCTCTGCCGTGGGTGCTCTGTAAGCGGCAGCAGCGCTCTGTTTCGTCTGGTAAACTGTGTCTGGGACGTTGGGACACTGCCCAGTGTGGGGCTGGGCAGACGGCTTCCTCACGCTGCAGCCTTCTCGGGAGGATTCGTTTTCACCATCCCGAGGACGTTCCTTGCTGGCTGCCAGTGCAGGCGGTGCGGTGTTCCCTCTGCCTTCCCTCAGCGCTCAGCACCGCTGCGGCACGCGGGCTGTGCTCTGCTCAGTACTCTGTTTAATACTGTCTAGCAACGGCTGCTGAGAGGTTGCAGCTGTCTGGACAGAGCTGCTCCGAACACCTTTCACCTGGGATAAATTAGCCACAGCGGCAGAGCGGGTTGCAGTGCAGGAGCAGCGAGAGGCGCTTTGCCATCACCACTAACCTCCCGAAATCTGTCTGGACAGCCACTGGAATTTGGAGAATGGTCGCCGCAGCTTCCTGGCCGCCCCGACTCCTGTGAGAACTCTCACACTTCCAGCGCGGCGTCACCGGCAGAGTGCGTCAGCAGCGCTGCCCTGAAATAGCTGCCTGGCTCTGTCTTTAGCTGCAGGTCTGCAGCCTTCCACGAGCTGCTTCCTCTGAACAGGGCAGAGTCTGCCAACAGAGCTGGCACGAGAGGGTGTTCCAGCTATTAAGGATTCCCTCTTGCCAACATCCGGCCCTGCCGAAGGAAAAGTCAGGAAAGCGATTGAATTTGGGGCTGGCAGGACAGTGCCAACTTGGAAAGGCTGATTTGAGGCCGGGGTCTCTAAAGGACCCTGGCTGGAAGAGCCAGGAGGTGCTAAGGAAAGCAGGACCTGCTTGGCTTCCTCCTTTGTCATCTCCAATGTTCTGTAGGGAAGTCGTGCTGCAGAGCATCTGCCTCTGCTCCTTCCTCCCTAGTGCTTTCGGGTGGGTTCTTGTGACTGTAACACTGCTCCAGGCAAGCAGAAACAGAGCAGAGCCGTGAAGGTGATGAAGGGACGGGAGCATCTCCCTGCTGAGGAAAGGCTGAGAGAGCTGAGGCTCTTGAGCTTGGAGAACAGGAGGCTGAGGGGGGACCTCAATCATGGCTATGAAGATGTGAGGGGTGGGTGTCAGGAGGATGGAGCCAGGACCTTCTTCCCAGGGAGGGTCCCAGAGCCCTGGAAGGGGCTGCCCAGGGTTGTTGTGGAGTCTCCTCTGCAGACGTTCCAGCCCCGCCTGTGTGACTGTGATCCTGCTGTGGCAGGAGGGTTGGACTGGATGGTCTTTCCAAGTCCCTTCCCAACCCTAATTGTCTGTGATCCTGTGAAAGCCACTGTTGGTCCCTGCTGATGGTGCCTGGTGACAAATGGAGAACAGTGACTGCAGACACCTGCAGACACATTGCTCATGGCCTGAGGTCTGAAGAAGTTCCTGAGCTAAAGCCCTGGAATAGGCAATCTCCCGGCTTTTGTTCCTTCTACTGAAGGAGGTTTCCCCACCAGCTGACACGGTTGGGTTTTATTTTGCTTGGCAGTGAGGAAATGGTCCTGAAAACATTAATGCTATTAATAACTCCTTCTGTCAGCCCCTGGTGAGTGAGGGTCTGCAGTGTTCCCCTGGAAGGCTGACTCCTTCCGTCAGCCCCTGGTGAGTGAGGGTCTGCAGTGTTCCCCGGAACAGCTCTGTTAGCTCAGCGCTGCAGAGATGCTGTGCTGGGTGTGGGAAGGAAACCCTCATTCCTGGTGCCCGTGCCTCCTGGCTGGATTGCAGACCAGACGAGGTGGTCTTGCAGGAGAGAAGTAGGAGTGCCCTGCGTGTCTGTGTGCACAGTAGCCGCTGCGTGCTGGGTGATGATTTACTGCTTATTTGGGCCTGTAGTGAATTAGGAGCCTTCACCAGGCGTGAGCAGGGGGAATGAGGTGAGAAACAGATCCGACGCCTGAGAATGAGCTGCCGTCTGTGTGGCAGACGGGCTGTTCACTGCCTTCACCTCTTGGTAGGGCTGATGCCGTCAGAGCCTGCGACAGAGCCACAAGTCCACCTCTGCTCGAGCGTGTGAGCTGGCGGCCGCAGCCGTGTCTCTGCCGTGACTTGTTTGAGTGAGCCTGGGTTTATTTCTCAGAGAACGAGTGTCTGCACCCAGCACATAAAGAGCTGACAGGAGCTGTGCATTGCTCCCATGGGCTTCCTCTGGGGGGCTTCGACGCAGGAGCCACGGAGCCAGACAGCCCTGCGCTCACACCCTCTGCAAACAGGTGGTCGCGTGCACAGGCTGCCGCGTGGGGATGTGGTCGGGGAGTTAAGTTTGGCCTGTGGGTTCGCGGGGTGGTTTGAGCAGAGCGTGACTTTTCTGGGAGTGCAGTGTCGGTACTGAGTGCCTAATTAGGAAAGAAGACTGGGCAGATTCATGCGGCGGGGTGGCTTGCAGGTGGGTTCTGTGTGTGCCTACGGCCCAGACAGGAGCGCCCGCTGTCACGGAAGCACAGGAAGAGGTAGCTATTTTCAGGGGGTGCTGTAGGAACAGGGGCCGTTTCAGTCCCCTCCATAGAAACTCCTTTATTGCTTCTGCGAAACGCCTCTCGGACCGGAACCTCTGCGAGAGGCCCGCAGCCAGCTGGCCTAGTGAACCCGGCAGACAGAGGCAGCGCGGGGTGCTTCAGCGCCTTTCACACCCCCTCCTGTTCGGACCTTGTCAGCGGAGAAGGAAAAAGATCATCACAGACCTCTGGGGTCTCCGCGTCTCCCGCACAGTACAGCCCCGCGTGTCTAGGGCTGCGGCCCCTGCAGGTCCAGTAGCCTTGCTCTCGGGGTCGTTCTTCCTTGAGTTCGTGGTGTGCGGTGCCGGTATCGCTGCTGCGAAGTGCTGACTGCGAGACAGAAGTGTCTGTCGAGACTCGCATGGCTTTGTTGAGAGGGTCTCTTGCCCTTCGCGGCTGGGAATGGAAGGCTGTTCACTGCTGCAGCAGTTCCCTGTCCCCTCTCACCAAAACCAGGGGGAGCCGGGAGCTCGCCTGGTTTGTCCCTGGTTCTGCCCTCTGGGGGGTTGGTCCTGGGCACTCGGAGCCGCGGGCGCTGCTGCCCTGAGCACCCACGAAGCGGGACGGCGCGAGGGTGGCCGCTCCTGATTTTCACGAGTTCCTCTGGAGGTTCTTGCTGTGGTCTGTGTGCGCTGAACCTGAGGGGAGGGTGTGGGACAGCGGCTGAAGGTGCAAACGGGAGAGGTAGAAGCGTGGGAGAGCACGGTGGCCCTTCTGCTCAGCGTTCTCCTGTTCGTCTCGCGTGCCGACCTCTCCAGGAGCCCTCTGCCACCCGAGCGGGTGGTGATCGGGCAGTCGTCCGGCTTTGCTCCAGCCTTGGGGCAACTAATAAAAACGGGATTTGCCCTGTCTTTCCCTCTCAGCTATGCTCCAGAGACAGGGATTTCTCCCATTCCTCACATAACTGCGGGGGGAGGCGGCGGAAGGGACCTGCGGACAGTGAAGACAGTGCTATTTCAGAGTCGCGTTACCTGCTGGCTGAGATGGGAGCCAGGGGATGCAGCTGTCATGTGTGTCATACATGTGTAACGTGTATTTTACATCACAGCGGTGGATGAGTTGTCACGTGTGTCATACATGTGTGACGTGTATCTTACATCACAGCAGTGGCTGCGTTGTCACGTGTGTCATACATGTGTAACGTGTATCTTACATCACAGCGGTGGATGAGTTGTCACGTGTGTCATACATGTGTAACGTGTATCTTACATCACAGCAGTGGATGAGTTGTCACGTGTGTCATACATGTGTAACGTGTATCTTACATCACAGCAGTGGCTGCGTTGTCACGTGTGTCATACATGTGTAACGTGTATCTTACATCACAGTGGTGGATGAGTTGTCACGTGTGTCGTACATCCCTAACGTGGGCATTACACGATAGCGCCTGTATGGCTGGATAAATCGGTGACCCGGGCGGAAGGAGCGTGCGGAGCCCCGCTGAGCCGCGGCTGCTGTCACTAGATGGCAGAAAGAGATGAGTTATCCTGCAGGATTAACCTGGTTTTGTACAGGGCGCCAGGACGGGCCCAGAGACGGCAGAGCCCTCCTGCTGAGCTGTGCCTGTGGGAAAAGCACACTGCGGCGTCCTTTGGCGATTGCAGTGCCCTCCTGATCGGCTTCCCGGCGGCGATCTCTGCAGCTAAAGCCAAGCGCTGAGACCCCTCAGTGCTGAGCAGCAGCGGTTGGGTTTGGTGGCCACCAGTGTGGTCACCGAGCGCTAGAGAGAAGGAAAGAGGTCCCGTGGACCTTGAGGTGCAGGTAGGAAGTGGAGAAGGTTTGCGCGGCGCTGGCTGACCTGAGGCTGACCCGAATTGGGCTCCCAGCCAGGACGAGAGCCCAGTGCCCCCGGGTGCCCTTCCAGCTCATGCTGAATGAGTGAGCTTCGTGAGAGCTCCGAGATGAGAGGAGCCGCTCACCCTCGGTCAGCGCAGGCGGTGACTACTTCTTGCGTTACTCTGGTTCCACTGATGTTTGGGCTCAAGCTCAGACAAAACTAAAGCCTGGCTTATAATCTCACCAAGCTTGCCGTTGTGGCAAGGGAGCAGCGGACCACTGCAGAGCGCTGTGGTGAGTCTTGGTAGCTCCGTGCTCTGCTGGCAGGGGTCTGCAAGCACTGGTCCTCGTGTGCTGGAAGTGCCAGGTTTTTCTGTATCGGCCCTGAGCGGCCGTTCCCTGAGGCAGAGGCACCCGCTCGGGATGAAGAGCTAAAGCCCTCTTCTATCCCTGCCAAACGCCTGCTGAGGCAGAGTGTCCTGGAGGAGCCCCGGTGAAAAGAGCTGGTTTGCTGTGAGATTCCACTGCTTCCTCTGCTTTGCCAGGGTGTGAAGCTGCGGGAGAACAGGCAGAGCTTCCCTGCTCTCACTCCGTGCGGGTGTTCACGGTTTGTCCCCGCTGGCAGGGGCTGTGGGGTGGATGTAAGGAGAAGGTACAGTCCATGCTGAGTGGGACACGGGGAAAGGTTTTGCAACCTCATCAGTCCTGTTCGAGCTGCTCTGTGCAAAGGCCTGCGATCCCTGTGGAAAGAATCATCCCCCTGCCAGTTCTGGAAGCACGTCGCAGGGCAGCGCAGGCCCTGCCTCTCCAGCTGCTGGCAGAGAGGAGCAGAGCAGAACACCCGAGAGAAACGCTGGGGCTTTACTCGCCCGCCGCTAGGAAGCCGTGCAGGTAGAGGCAGGCTCTGCTCGCCTGAGGCTGGCTGTCAGGCTTCTGGTAGCCAGATGCTGGCAGTCCAAGGCTGAGTCTTGTCTACATAACTTAGTGGTTCACGAAGCAGCAGCAAGTGTCACCTCTCACTGCTCCAGCTGCTGTGGAAATAACGGGCAGTCGCCGCAGTCATTGGGGTGAATTGGTTTTGCCTTAAACTGCAGCTCCTGAGAGGTGCTGAGGTACCTGGGAGCCAGACAACAGAGGGGAGACCATGCGTGGTAGGGCCGGCTCCGGTCAGGCCTCACAGGAGAGTAGGGGTGAACCCAGCCTGTGTCTGCGGTGAGATTTCCCAAAAGCACAAGGAATTACAGAGAGGAATCTCCATCACCTTGCGTGAAGGGGACTCTGGCACTGGCTACCACCCTGAGTGGCAGCCTCTGCCAGGGATGCCTCCTGCTCCTTGATTTTCACGAGTCTTAAGGATCTAAAAAGATCAGATATAACCCAGCTCCTGGTCTTCCTTCTCTTGCAAGCGGGCAGTGGCTGTGTCTGAGGGCAGAGCCGAGCCCCTGCACTGCGACTCCAGGGGCTCAGGGCTCTGACGTGAAAGCTGTGCAGCAGGGGCTGCGTGCGAGACGATGCGCCTGGCTGAGAGGCAGGAGGCGGCATCCAGGGCACAGACTCGGCATGCAGCTAGCTCGCAAGCTTCCAGCCAGGGGTCGTTTGGAACTGAGCAGCCTCAGCTGCAGGCAGGGAAGCTCTGCACAGCCAGGGGTGTTTGCCAGAGAGGAGGCTGCTGCACTGGGGCTCTCCTGGCCGCCTTAATGGAGCAGATGCGACGAGGTCAGATACACAGTACCTTCTCCTCTTACCTGCTGCCTTCAGAAGACAGTAGCTGTGTAGAGCAGTCCTTCTGCCTGTCCCTGTGTCTGTTGGTCAGGAAAGGAAGAGAGAAAAAGGTTTCTGGAAGGTTCTGTAGGTACTCATTGAGTTGTCTTTGACCCTGCGATGCAGGGAGGCCACCTAAGCCTCTGCCTGACCTTTCATGCTCGCACCTGGTGTCAGAAAGCCACAGCAAAACTGGTGGGTTTGAGGTGGGAACAGCCTAGCAGTCAGGTGAAGGGAAAGCAGGTGCTGACAGGGAAGGTGATAACGGAAGGGAGAGGGGCAGCGCCCGAGGCAGGCGAGAGATGCTGGGCCCAGTCATCTTAGGATCACAGGATGCTTTGGGTTGGAAGGCACCCGCAGAACTCGTGTCGTCCAGCCCCTGCAATGAGTGCAACTCAGGCCTCAGAAGAGGCGCTGGTTAGGGACTAAGACACCGGTGTTATCGGCGTGGATCTCGCAGTGGCTGCAGGCCACAGCGCCGGGTGGCTGCCGGGAGGGAACTGAACTCTGGCCTGGCCAAAACCAGGACAGCGATTCGTTGAGTCCCCTGTCCTGAGGGAGGAGGAACCGAACCTTGGTGATCTGGAAGGTCTTTCCCAACCCTGAGGATTCCACGAGTGTGATTCCGTGAATCAGCCCCTGGCAGATCCTGAGGAAATTCGGAGCAAGCCCGTTGTGCACAGAGCACTGACACGCGGCGCTGCGGGCTGTGCGCTCGCTCGTGTCACTGACTCACAGAGGTGCACGGGGGCTGCGGTCCGAACCTCCGTCCATGTAGGAAGAGATCTTGTCGCTGAACAGACCGGCCTAAGAAAAACGAGGGCCAGCTGCAGCGCTGGAGGTCTTGGTGTGGTTTGTGCAGGGGTTTTAATGGCACACAAGTGACTGCCGAGTGGGGCTGGGGGCTGGAGCAACCTTATCCCTTATACCCGGAGTGGTGACTGCCCCCTGAGCTGCGTGCCCGTGGCCTTGGGGCACGCTCCGCCTCAGC
>VZRI01000194.1:14550-47737 GCA_013397515.1 Upupa epops
AGAATACAAACTTTATATTCCACAACCCAAGACAAGGTGCAAATGAGATCAAATGTCATGCACATACCAAGGCTTTTACTAAACTTACATAAATGGAGCAAACTGGACAGAGAGGAAGATAGATAGGAGAGGAGAAAGCAGAAGTATGGAGGATTACAAAAGAGAGAATAGTAACCACCATAGATCCAGTGGCGACCCAGAGTTGCTTATGGTATTTGGTGGGGAACACCTTTAGTGACAGACAGGTGGAATGCATATTTATTTGCTTAAACAATGCATATTCATACCTTTTTCTGCAAAAAAGCAGGACCATGCAAAAAAGGTCTTGGAAGCTATTAGCATCCATTCATGCCTTTTCTCACACATGCATCACCAGCACAAGGTGGGTGTTGGGGGTGTGTCTTTTGGATGAAGGGACTTTCCACTCCAGTCCCTGTTGCACACGGAGTTGCCCTGTTTGCTCAATGCCTTATGTGGTTTTCTTATGTTGCCCACCTGGGCTGCTAGCCTTAAAATTCTGTACCTCTCTGCTGTTTCTTGCTCTCTGCTTTAGCAGTCTTAGCAGTTTCCTCTATTTGCTCAGTTGTTGCAAATTTTAACTTTAAACAATGCTGAGATAAAAGTGATATAGCTTTAGCTCCTTACAAGTAGCAAAGGTAAGATTAAATGAATTCATGGTTACAGACAACTTTAGAATGTCAGGATATCCTCAGTGACGTGAAAATCAAAAAAGAATCATATAAATGGGTTCTATGGCTATGGGTTATATAAGTCAGTAAGATAAGGAAGGAAGACCCCATACATTCAAGGATACATTCAGAAATGCAACAGAGCATAAGAGTTTCAATTAAGAAGAGAAATAAAACAAAACAGTTCAGGCCCTAAAGCTGCATAAGAGGAAATCTGAGAGAAACATAACTAATCAGAAAAGAAAAGCAACGAACAGTTGAATCTTTCAGTTCTTTTTTTTGAACTCTAAGTTGAAACTAAATTGCTAAAGTTAGACTCATACAAAGATGGTGATGCAGGTCTTATTCCAGAAAACACAAGTCAAAGTTCCTTTCTGTGATGTAGTTGTAGTTAAGTTACAGTATCTTATCAAAATCACCTTACAAAGTTTATGGTACTGTGTGAAGAGTATGAAACATTAATGGTACTTTAGAAAATGTGATGGGTAAGAAAAGCCTTAGAGGATTGGAAATGGAGAAAAAAAGAAATTCATAAACCTATCTTCAAAAGTGCAAAAAAAGGAGGCAGGAGCAAGGGAGCTGTAATGAACATATCATTAACTGGTTGTTACATCTAGATCATTAAAAAGTTGTTAAAAGAAATATTTAAGGAAACTTAAAATATCAATAAATTAAGTAAAATTTAAAATAAACTGACAAAATCTTCAGGTGTGGACACAGAGTAATCTATCTTTGACCATAACGGGGCAGTGGAGCAAAGAATACAACTGAATGTCAAGGACTGTTTGACAGAACGTTTTTCAAGCCTCTACAAGAGGGAATAAAATTTTTCAGCTCTACTTAACACTGGTGATCCTTGATTGCAGCACCACAGTCAGCTTTAGGCAGCACACTTTCAGAAATTAAAAAAGAGGCTTCAAGATGATGACATATATTGTGAACATGTTAGGGAGTGCATGAAGCAAAAATTGATCAAAATGTTTTTGCTGGCAGTAGGATGTGGGTAGATACAGTCTTCTAATTATAAAGTGTTGGTAAGAAGAAATAATGAAGGCTCCTAATGAAGGAAAGGAGTAGACATCGGTTCAAATTATAAAAAAAAACCCCACTCTATGGATAAAATCTTCATTTATTTTTTTAATGTTATGAGGCAGTGGACTAGATTGCTCTGGTATGTTACAAAACTGCTTCCACAGTGGTTTTCAAGAGCAGATTAAAAAAATATTTGTTAGCCTGGCTTCAGTGTAAGATGATGACCCAGGAGATTTTCCAAGGTCCCTTCTGATCTTACAGTTGTACAAATCCTGCCTGACAGCCATGGTGGCCTTCTATAAACAGGTCACAACATTAATGGTTAAGGAGTAAGCAACTGATGTCATTTACCTGGACCTGAGCGAAGTCTCCAAGCTGGTGGAACATGGGTTTGATGGGTGGACCACTAAATGGGTAAAGAACTAGCTTGATAGCTTCACCCAAAATGTGGCTGTCAATAGGTCCATGTCCAAGTGGAGGCCAGTGACAAGCAGAGTCCCTCAGGCATCTAGTACTGGGACCAGTCTTGTTCAACATCTTTGTTAGTGACATGGACAGAGGCATTGAGTGCCCCGTCAATAATTTTGCTGACATCACCAAGCTGTGTGGTGCAGCAGACATGCCAGATGGATGTGGACAGCCTGGAGAGATGGGCACAAGCCAAACTCATGGGGTTTGACAAGATCAAGTGTAAGGTCTTGCATCTGGGGAGAGGCAATACTAAGCACAGATACAGGCAACCCTGAGGAGAAGGACTTGGGGGTGCTTATGGATGAAAAGCTCAACACGAGCCAGCAGTGTGGACTTGCGGCCCAGAAGGCAAACTGGATCCTGGGCTGCATCAGAAGTATGGCCAGCAGGTCAAGGGAGGTGATTCTCCCCCTCTACTCCACTCTGGTGAGACCCCACCTGGAACACTGAAGGACGTGGACCTGCTGTAGCGTGTCGAGAGGAGGGCCACAAGGGTAATTCCAAGGGCCGGAGCACCTCTCCTGTGAGGCCAGGCTGGAAGAGTTGGGTCTGTTCAGTCTGGAGAATAGGAGGCTCCAAGGTGACCTCATTGTGGCCTTCTAGTATCTGAAAGGGGCTACAAAAGAGTAGAGGAAGGGCTTTGTAGGATATCAGGTAACGACAGGACAAGGGGGAATGGACCAAAGCTGGAGATGGGTAGATTTAGATTTGATGTGAGGAGAAAGTTCTTCACTGTGAGTGGTGAGAGCGTGGAATGGGTTGCCCAGGGAGTGGCTGAGGCCCCGTCCCTGGAGGTGTTTTAAGGCCAAGCTGGATGAACCTCTGGCCAGCCTGATCTAGGGTGGGATGTCCCTGCCCATGTAAGAGGATGGAAATTGTTGATCCTGTAGTCCCTTCCAACCCTGACTGATTCTGTGATTCTATAATTTCTTCCCATGGAGGGTGCCGGGGTACTGGAGGGAGCTGCCCTGGGGGGTTGTGGAGTTTCATAGTCTGAAGACATTTTAAACCCACCTTGACTTGGCCTGAGTGATCCTGTTGTGGCAGGGGGGTTGAACTGGACGACCTTTCAAGGTCACTTCCAATCTGTAATGTTCTGTTCTGTGATGTTCTGTGACTTGGTCTAGGTGATCCTGCTGTGGCAGGGGGATTGGACTAGGTGATCTTTCAGGGTCCCTTCCAATCCCAAGTGATTCAATGATTCTATAATTTTGCTTCCTTTTCAGTTTGTGTCAGCATGAATGGAGTACATTTTGTAACTACAATGCAATAGAGAGCATCAGTTGTTTTTATGAAATTCACAGATAACATTTCATTACTGCCTGTTTACAGCAGAGGTAGAATATTTAAGAAACCCTGTCTTCAAAACAGAAAAGTAGAGATTGTCTTCATTTAATAATAAATATTAAATTATACAGAAAAAATTGTATGCAGGTTTTAGAAAATTATCTCAGCTATACTCTTTCTAAATATCAGTCATTTGTTACTATATTTACTGTTTAATTTGTGGCACAATTTGATTCAGAAATTTTCTACATTCTAATTGTCTCAAACTGATTATAAAGATAGCATATTTTTGTACTGCATACTGAACTATGCTTTAAAAATGTTAAGTCAAATATTTTAGGGTGGTTTGTCGAAAATTCAAACACATGATTATGCAAGGCAGATGAGTGATAAATATTGAGGCCTGAATGAAGATTTGGTAAAGACTTCTAAAATTCTGAAATTAAATGTAGCCATGTGACGTGTTCCTTTCTAGTTACAGATCAACATCTTCCTAGTGATGAGCCAAGCATAAAAATCAAATTCCAGAGTCTTTCTGTCTTTAAACAAGGGGTTTTTTTTAAAGCCCTTGTAAGCCTAGGCTCAAATCCACGACACAGACCAATTACATTTCTCATATCAGAAGATTATCTTCCCAATTAAAGGAAAAGAAAAAAACAAGGTCAGGTTATTTTGAGAAATCTGGTTAATTGATTAAACTGCTGGCTGGCTGCTACCGCCTTACTCAGCTCCCCCCACTAAAGCTATCAACCTTTAATCACAATTCGTTTCTTTGAGGAGTTAATGCACATCTAGATTTATGATGCTATTTTTTGTAACTGATTTCATGTACTGACCTTTGTTGGCTGCAACTTCATTTCAAAATAACACCATATGTGTTAAAAAATCAACAGAACAATTGACTCTCATAATAGTCATGGAAATATTGTTTCTTAGTTCAGGTTAGTATAGTGAGCTGTAAAAAAGTGCAGCTTTTGATATACATAGCCGGAAGACAACTGATAGAATTCCTATACTGATAAAAAAAAAAGAGTCTGTTATCCAGGTATCCAGGTATTTTTAACAAGACTTTAAGTGGAAATTCCATGAGAATAAAATGCTGCAGCTGCCTGAATAGAACTGTCAGTCATGTTTATATGCTACAATTCATGGTCTTGGCCTTCAGCTGCAACTTTAGTATGAGCTTGCCACAGGACCAGTGTCATATGTCCCATTCTGTAGCTGCATTGAATATGCCAGGACATATGAACTGTGTAATATTTCTACATTAACGTAGTAATATAATGATTCTGGAAGCTAAATCTGTACCTAATAAATAAAATATTTTTTCAGACACAAGCTTATATTACTCTTTAATAAGATTTGATTGACCCACAAATTATTTTCTCTTGTTTTTCTAACTGTATGGAGGATATGAGTGTGTTGAAGTTTTTCAAACCAATTTACATGATAAAAATCTGTTAAGCGATGTAAATGAATTGACTTTGAGTAATCATGGTGAGCAAAGAACTGATAATGTGTTATTTGACTTCACATAAAAAAAGGTTTTGAAGCTTGATATAAACCTCTTCTCTGTTTTCAAATATCACAGCTGTAAGGATTTTTTAAAAAGAAATTATAAAGACTCATATTTGAATGAACAACTATTGACCTTTTAGTAAGGAACCCTCTCTGTTTATTTTTTATCTGTATTTGAAATTTACATTTTATGTATTAAAATTCTTGAAGTCTATGTGATATTTTTTAAATTCACATAAAAACATTAAATTGTCAGGTTTACTGAAAGTTAGTTCTATAACTGATTTATGTACAGATACTTTATAAGGCAAGTATCAAAAGACTTCTTTACTAGTAAATACTGATAAATTTATAGGACTCCACTGAGAATAACACACACTGAGAAACTTAGGTACATTACAAAAATGTAAATGAACTTAGAAGTGAAGTGATACAATCTCAAGTATATAGTTTTATTTAAAGAGAAACACTTAATCAACATTCTGTATGCAGTAAATGGATTCAGAATGTATCCTTTAGATGTCAGCCATACTACACAGGAAAATCCATTTTTCTAATTCCTCAACTTTATGAACACTGTTTGAAAAACACTGCCTGTCATTTTTAGTGACCTTAATGTGATCCTCTATTCCTATCTGAACTACTCATTCATTTAGTGATTATGAACATGAACAGGTGGCAGGCCATCATAATGTGATGTGTTGCTAGTTATCTGACTGGCACTAATGAGGAGACTAAGGACCCTCAATAAACCCAAGCTTGGGTATACTGTACCAACTCACTAGGCACTAAACCAACTTTTCTATTTTTAGGCTTCTACCTCAAATTTTGTCAGTTTATCTGCTTTGGGATCATACGTATATCTTAGGAGGGAGACTATCCCATTTTTCTGTGTGAAACAAAACAAGTATATGGAATTGTTAAGTAATAATAAATAATAAATAAAATTAAAATATGCTTACTTATTTCAGTTTATTTGGCATAATATTAATTTCAAAGTTCGTGTAATATCTGCAGTTTGGATCAAAGGTGTTGGTAGCCTTCTTCCAGGAGGGGGACCTGAGAATATGGTGTGCTAGAGAGGTCCTGTTGTGCCTACATGCCAGATTCTCTACCTTCACCATAAGTGGTTGCAAACCTTAAAAACCTGTCTTCAGCTTCCTCCACAGTAATCATGTGCTGGCAAACAATTACTTGTATATATATGTTGTCTTATGGGAAATTTTCATTGCTTCAACAAATATGATAGTGGTGCCTGATAATTTGCAGTGGAATTTTGTGAGAAGAAATAGTATTACTAAGACAAATCTATATATGGTTGCTGAAAAAATAATATTTACATTTCTATGACTCTATATACCTCAGTGTCTCAAGAGATGGCAAGTACAGACATGGAGAAGATTAGAAATAAATTATTTTTCATTAGAATTTTATAATTACTTCAAATACTTTCTTCTTTGCTTTTTTTTTCTCCAAGTCTTCTTCAGGTTCCTGATTTCAATTTCAATACAATGTATTACCACATTTTACACACTGCTTAAATTCTTTTATAAAGTTGTATGTTTATCAAGAGTTCATGGGCTTTTGTATGAAAAGAAATGCCACTGCATTCCATAAGAAATGATCATGGCTGTAAATCCCCAAAGCAAAGCAATCTCTGGCATGAAACGGTTTCTCCCATGCAATCCCATGTGTGCAACTGAGTCATTCCCCTCTCCTCCCTCCTTTCATCAACCTTCTTGTTTCCTTGAAAGCATAGATAAAGGACTAAGATGGAGATTATTCTGAGTTTTTCTAGATGTTGTTTTCTTCCAAGTTAAGGTAGTAATCAATATTTTGATATTTGACATTAATAGGGACCTCAGTCCTTTGTAAATCTGAGAAACAGGCAGATCCATTTAATTACAAAGGCAAGACCCAGAAAGCCGAAATGTAATTGTTCACATTGTGTAAGGACTCTTAGAAGTAAGCACACACAAATTGTTGACAGACATCATATGAGGAAGGTTCAAAGACTTCCTGCAATTCACGGACTTTGTAGTAAATGACCACATATATTTACTTGCTTCATTTGTAATTAAAAATACTTACTTCGGAAATATAAGGCAGACAAGATCACAGATCTTGATTGCTCTACTTAATACTTCTATTCATTTGCTCCAGTTTATCTTTGCATATCCTGTTCTTTGTGATTAAATACTCTTGATCACTCATGAGCTCTTGCTGAGCTGTATCAAGTCTCACAAAGCATCACAAGGTAAATCTGTTCAGGATCAACACAGAGAAAAAGCACTTGCCCCAAATTCATCTTTTCCTGTTGTATCTGAGCCTCTGGAGGCAGGATATTTTCAAATCTAGATGTAAAAATACTATTTTTTACCTTAACCAGCAATTTATAGAAACAAGAACAAGGCCCAGTCTGAAAATATTTCAATAGAAGGATTTTGTCAAAGGTCAGGAACAGAGGTTTAACCTGCTTTTGTAGTTGGAAAGTTATACTCTCATGCTTCTTCTTACTTGCCTTAACTTCATTCTTTCTCACTGAGAAAGAAGGTCAAGAAGCAAAGTATATTTGTGAAAAATATACTTTGAAGGGGATCTTGGTTTATTGTAATGAAAAACAGAGTTCCTGTGTGCTTTTGTGTTTGGTTAGTTTTGGGGTTTGGGGTGGTTTGTTTTTAATAGAAGTGTCTTTCTTTGAATGTCCATTTTTCATGTTTGGATTTAATATCATGCAAGAATTAATGGAAGAAGGGTGTGAACTGTGAATGGAACCAGTCAGGGCAGCCTCTGTCTGTTAAGCCTGGTCAGCCACAGTTGGCAATGTGCCTAATGTGCCTTTTGATTTTCTTCCAGGCTGCAGGACAGCTTTCTCAGGAGGGGTGGAAAAGGTCATCGCTCTTCCTTTGGAAGAGGTTTTTCCACCACTGGAGGTGTCACTTTGGATGCAACAACTCTGGCTTTACAAGGAAGTGAAGAAGACCTTATCTCCTAGGTTGTCCTCCCAAATGACTAGGTACACTGCGAAGAACAATGCTTGTTCTCTCTTCCTATGGTCTCAATTAGTCTGGTTTTATCACTCTGCTTAGGAGTGCACTGCTGTGTTACAATTTGGGTAGAAAAGTGCCAGAATTCTAGATTGATAAATGGGTAAATGGGTAACAGTAGGCTGTATTTCCAGACTGGAACACTTTTGCTATATTTTCAGCACCCATAGACAATTAGACTAGAGATACTGCTGCTCTTTTGGGTTTGGTCATTATTGGAGAATGAGCTTCGTAAACTACACTCTTAGATATGTATTTCAATACTGCTTAGGTTCACTTTTGATTCTGATGAGGCTTAGTTTCTCAGTTGTGTGGATCAGAACCTAAGCTGAGAGTGAAGTAGGGGTAGACATAATACTTTGCTACCTTATGTATTTAGACCATAAATACCTTAACAGAGGGACTTTCTCATAATCTCAGTTTGTGCACTGACCATGACTATGACTGACCATGACATGATTATGCTGACCATGACTTTTGCTAAAAGTGAGCAAAAGAAGCACCAACAAATATCATCTGATTTTGGTACCATATTGAATTTAAGCTGCTGGTATAATTTACAGCAAATTAATTTTTCAAAAGTTAATAGCAGTTTGTACCATACAGTGGTCCCAGAAGTCTGGACTGTTTTCCCACTTTTCTGGACAGAGTCAGTTTTTCCTAAATTATTACATTAATTTGACTTCATGAAATTAAGGATTTTTTCCTGCATGAGGTTTTCTCATAGAACAAAACTTAGTAAGAGTAGCAGCCATTAATTCTACTGTTCCCTGATTATTTTCACCAAAGCAGGAAACAATACCTTTTGATGTTTGTTTCCATTTTTCAAATAATTTTACTATAGATCTTTTATTAGCTTGCCTGTATGAGACAACACTGAAACAGTAATTTGTAATAATCTCATTTTCTATCACCACCTGTCTAAAATGAGAAGCATGCTCTACAGATCTATTTCCATTTTGCTTCATTAGTTTTTTTGCTGCATGTCTTTTCTATACTATTACAAAAACAATTTGCTTTTTCAAGATTTTTCAAAGTTTTCAAGTAAAACTGAAACAATACTATAATTATTATAGTAGTTATAGATTTTCTTACAGAAAGCATTATTGTTAAAACCCCCTCCATTTTTATGTGGAACACATCCGGGTGGGTCTTGAACGTCTCCAGAGAAGGAGACTCCAGGACACCCCCATGAGCAGCCTCACTGTAAAGAAGTTGAATGTTCTATACATGGTAAGCATATTAGGATTAAAGGAATGGTAGCTGAACACTAAAATGCATTTGTTTGAGTAATTATATATATATTTTTAAAATGAGAGCTACATTTTAAGGAATGAGGTAAGCTACCAAACACAAATCCATAGCTATGTTATAAAGATTACTGTAAACAACATTTTTGGCTCAAAACGATCACTCTTTGCGTTATGAAGCCATGACCAGAGAAAATGGGTATGAGAATCCACAAATGTGTGCATAACAAGGACTAAATAATAAAGTTTTCTTACCCAGTTGTAGCATCCAAAATCGTAGAAATAAAACAAAGTAGGCAAAGAAAGTAATCCCACAAATTTATTGAAAAAGTGAAGATCAGTATAGATTGCATTTTAGTTGTAAATGTGAGGCTTTAAAATCTCATCATGAAATCTGTTAGAAACATGGATAAAAGTATTGAACTTAATATACTTCTTTCTTGAAAACCCTGTAGCTTGCAAGTCATCAGTCATTCTCATTGTATAATTTTAATTTGCCAAGCTTCAGCTCTGAGTCTCTCCAAGATTTTTTTCTGTTTGAGTCGCTGTGAGTTCTGTTAACTGTGGCTTCCTCAATCTTTCTGTTGCTTGTATTAAAAATATTTAAGTTCTGAATGCAGCACTACATTTTCAAACATATTGGTAAGATACTTTCTTTCCCACTCTCTTCATCTGTTCCGTATCTTCAGGGTTGTATTTTCATACTTTTAAATCTCACTTTTTTTCTTCAATTGAATGGTCTCTGGTTGTTGAGTTAATAGTCACTTAGTTCCCACGAGAAGAATGGAGAATGTGTGTTATCCATATGAAATGATATACTGTAGGCTTTTATCACATTCCCCACTACCTTTAAAATGTTTCATATTGTCTGCTTTGTATGTTATAGCTAAACCGTGTAGCAATTGCTGGTGTTGACTGGAACAAAAAAGGCTTTTCTCTCTGTGCTCTATGTGTGCCCATTTATTTTAACTGTATTGGTCAACAAATAGTTGTGGAGATTACATTGCCATCAGTTGGATAAAAAAACTACACATCTAACTTGTAGGCTACCACATCTACTTGTATATATTAGCTCCTGCAATAAAACGTAAGGTCAGCCATGGCAAGGTCATGTTCTCTGCGATGTCTGCAGATCTCAGTACTGCATAGCTCTGCCAAAGCTCACCAGTATCATTAAGAAAATTATGACTTTGTAATTGCTAAGCCAAGCAGAGATGCCAATAGTTAAAATGTTCTGTCTCACTATATTTAAAAGTGTATACTGGTGAAAGAATGCACTAGCCTACCATTCCACCTTGGTCATATTCTATGGACTGAAAAAAACATCCCACTGATTTATCCTTATGCCAACTTTCAAAGCACTTAATGTACAAAATTAAAATATTTTGGGGAAAAAAAAGACATTAAAATTTTAAAGTAAAAAAAAATACTATTTGGAGTTAAAATGATGAGTCAGGGATCATGAAAGGAGTGCTACTTGTATTTTGATTTGTGCTGGGTTTTTTTAAACTTATTTAACTGAAAAAAAATCCTCTATGACATTTCTAGAAATCTAAAAATATGGCAACAGTGTATAGCACCAACAAAGAAAAATAATGCATATATTCTAGTTTTGCTGATCCAGAGAATGTATTTGTGATTCAAAAGGAGATACACGACCTTTAGTTGTAAATAATGAAGATAGCATTACAGTAATTACATTGCATCACAGTTGCTTCTTTGTTCAATATATGATTATTTTTAAGATTGGGCAAGGATACTTTTTTCTTGACAATAAATACTTGTATCCTATTAGCATTTACCTTTGCTTTATTGTACTGGTTTGCTGTGTAGTTTTAAACAGCTAGGTTTACTGATGGTACATTTTTAATTCTTTTTAACACAGAAGGCTGGCAAGCTAACTCCTTTTAGTTGGAATGAATTTCAGTAACATTGATACTGGGTTTTTTGACAGTGTAGAACTTAACATTTTGCATATATGCAGAGCTTTATGCATCCTTTACTCAGGTAAACTCTTTTTGATGTCAAATTAACCTGAGGATATCTGAGTAAGAATTTCTGAATGCAGGAAACTATATAAAGTACTATTTTCTAACTGTTTAAGTTTTGCTAGGGTGTGTAAATAAATAGAATTATCTTCAGTACTTTCAACAAGATTTTGGACAGACCTGGATGGTTATGTGTTTGCATAACATTGACATACATTTTGATATTTCTATTGACATTTTCCAAATCTGTTGAGAAGCATCACTTTTAATATCTGCACAAACGGAAAGGTATCTAATATCTTTGCTGAACTTGTATACCACATGATTTAATTTAAAACACATCCTCTTCATTCATGGTGGTGGGATGCATTAGTGTAAATGTGTTACACCTCAGAACACTTTATTTGTGCTCTTGCAGTTCATGAATAGTCTGCAAGTAAGTAAATCCTTAGTGATATTAAGTTGAAAAAATACTGATAAATCATTTAACTCATCTTTGCTAATACTGGATTGTTTCTCAAAGTATATTTGCAAACAGAATTTCCAGGATACTTTTCAAACATCTAGTTGACACACTTTTATTTTGGAAAAATGTTTTCTGCTCTTCTGATTGGAAAGTGTGTCTGAAGTATGATCTTGTATGTAATTGTTAATGAATTAGAATTTCTCTGATTTTTTTTTTCTATAGATTTTTAAATGTGTGACAAAATCTCAACTCAGGAGCTCTCAGTGTGAATTACTTCCTAACTTCCAAGTTTTATGCCCCAAATTATGTAAAACTATCCTAATTAAATAAATTTTAATTGAGAAGGAAACAGATTCATATTAAAATTGAGAACTAATTGATAGAAGTGTTGAAGTGCAGGCAGACAGGAAAATTACATGAGTTTAGCCCATTCTCAGATTGTTCCTTGCTTATGTTCACGGTTAAGCTGGTTAAGTCAGTTTGGACCAGAACATATTTTTGCTGCAAGTACACTGCCTGTGCATTTGCTGTTTTTCTTTTTCATTGCCCCAGAACATGGAACAGAGGTCATCTTTTAGTATCAAGTCCTTACTTCCAGTGGGATCAATTTCTAGAAATAAAAGTGCTTAGATGTTGATGACATGCTGCCTTTCATTATTGTCAATTAACTAACAACAACTTTCTGCTCAGAGTCAGACAGTTAAATTTTTGATAACTCTACAACTGATACTACACTGCTGAACTGTCAGAGAAGTTATTTAGAGGAAAGAAGAATAGATTCTGTATTATTTTGTCTATTTTTATGATTATTATGTAGGTGTTTACAAGCAGAAATAGCAGCTTGCTGCTGTTGGAATATTTTTCAAAGCCAAGAGAAAAAAAACTAACAAACTGTTTGCTCTAGATGCACAACAAAGAAAAATTAGAGATCAAAAGCATTGCCTGATTACCATGGTTAGAGAGGGCTTATGTTTCTTAAATATCCCATGTTACCCACAAACACTGAAGATGATACTTTGAGCCAAATTTATTCCTGTGAGTGTCAAATGAGAATTATTACTGCTTGGAGTAAAAACATGCTTCCTTCTGAGTTCCATGAGAGCACTGCAGTCACAGCAAAAATACCTGCACACTTAGATATCTAACTTCAGAAAACCTTATCCTATTCTTTCAAACAATTACAAACACTTTTCTCCCACATTTTTCTCAATGAGTGTCTGGATTTGCAGAATGCTGGAACAACTTATTGCAAAATTACAGCTTGCATTGTAAGCAGAGCTTTAAACCTTTGGGGATTTTTCTTTCTATGCTCTTAGACCATTCTTGTTTTTATTCATAGGTTTTGGTTACATGAATTAATTTAGTATCAAACATTATTAAGAATACAGAAAAAGTGGAACTAAAAAAGTAATGTTTCTTAAAAAGAGATGCTAAAAAAGAAGTCTTGAAGCAGAATAATATCCTGCATTGTAGCTTTAGGCTTGCTTTCCATTTTTCTCCTCTTACCAGCATCAGTTCTCCAGCCTTTTATTTTTGCTGAAGGATGTGAGTTATTACAAGAGTGCATCATTTCAGATTTGACAAACACTAAAAGACTGCATGATAGTGTAGGCTGCTGGTACTCTCAGTATGGACTCAAGGGCAGGAAACTACCACACCCTCCCCTCTAATGGGCTGCCAGACGCAGTCCAATTCCTCTGACACTTTTCAGACCACAGTGTCTTGAGGTTTGGTCGCTACTCGAACCATACACCCAGACTGAGCATGTATCATGAACTCTAAGAAATCATTTCTGACAGGAATTCACATACATCCTAAAGTAGAGGTTTCTGCCCTCACTCTTGTGCTTCTTCTGAATTTCACATCCTATTCCCATACTTGACAGAAATCTGTATGTAATACAGACCCAAAGTGCTACATCGTAATTCCTGTTGGAGATCAGAGCTTCTCCAACATTTAATTTATCTGAACTAAAATTATACAGGAGGTTCATCCCTTTTTCACTAACTTTTTGGAATGCTTTACACCATAAATAAAAAATCAATTTCCCTTTTCTTCTTACTCTCTGTAGGATTAAATAATGCTATAAAATAAATCATATTCTAATTTCCTAATCTTCTTTCTTCACGTTAGATTTATTTATAATTCTGAAAATGCATCATATTTGAATGCAAGCCTCTCTGCCCCTTTGCTGTGATTGTTTTGTCCTTCCACACTGCCTCCATTTCAGTAATAGTGGGATAAGAAAATATTTCATTATAGATTTGTCATCACTACTTTTTCTGAAGCTCTTTATAGGACCATGTATTTGTGCCCTGATGAATTTAAAATAGTTTGTTTTCTTCCTAGGAAAAGTTAGACTTCTGTTTAATCTAATTTGCTTGATTTTGCATTTTAAGGGGTAAAGATGAAGTCAGTAGCAATGGAGAGCAAAAATAAAAAAATTAAAAAATGAGCAGCAGCATCCAAAAACTGAGAAAAGGAGGAGGAATCTGTAGGACACTGAAGACAGTGGAAAGACCTCCGTATCTTCAGTAGAGGCAAGATGTCACCCAGGTTACTGCTCAGAAAATAGCGAATGGTTTCCTTTCTTCTCTGTGACTTTCTATCAGGTCATCCTCAAATAGATACACTCCTCTATTTTTAGTTCATTCATTATTCTTCTTCATCTGTCTCTGTGGCAAAGAAGGGACAGATCTGGTGTCAGTGGCAGCAATCTGAAATGAATAGATGTGCTAACTGACCCCTTCATGACCACATCACAAAACATTTAGTGCTGCTATTTATGGTCTACATGGGGGATACAAGCTCTTTATGGGAAAGAGCATGAGCTCGGTTTGCTTAATAGTCTTTGCTGAATCAAGTTGCAGACTCTGTGCCTATCCATTGCCACAGCTCTTAAATTGCTTCAAGGAAAACTATGATTAGGAAGCTACTACCAGTTTTTCCACACAGTTACTCACTAGACGAGAAGAGTTTGCCAGTCAATAATAAAGATTATTTTTTTTTCAATAATTGCCACAAAAAATACTTACATTAAGATTTTCAAGGATGAAAAACAAGTAGCTCTTTTAGTGCAGGATATTTTCTCAAAAATTACTTGAAAAATTAATCTAATTCAAATGTAATCTAAACATTGATAGCCAAATTTAACCTAAGAAATAGATATTAATTCAATTTTAAGTGAGGTATAATACAATAAAAACACATTAAATATTAAGAAAATACATAAACTATTTCATGAGGTCCATGAAATATCTGGACTTATCAAAATATAAGTAAAAGTTTGTAAAGTCTCTAAATGCAATGCAGACCTTTTGGTATCACAGAATCATAGAATCATTTAGGTTGAATGATCTTGAAGAAACCTTCAAGATCATTGAGGCCAATTGTTAACTGTACCAAGCCCACTGATAAACCACATCCATAAGCTTAATATATCTACATGTTTTTAAACAAGCAGAGATTGTGATATTGGCACTAATCTGGGCAGCCTAATTACTGTTTCAATAAAGATTTTTTTTTCCTAATGTCTAACCTAAACTTCTTTACATAACATGTTTCACTCTCTGGTGCTACTTTGAGTCCATTTCCTCTGTATTCCTTGTTCTTTGTTATTTTTTATAGAATACAAATATGAATTTTATGGTAGGTGTAAAGACAGCTGTCATGTTGATTTTCATTAATTTTCTCTTTTGAAATCTTGTTACTGCTAGGGAAATTGTTGAGATTATTTAACTATCACACAAGGAACACAACATTGTATATTAACTTGACTAGATGATTGAGTGTTGGTGCACCATTCTGGAGTTGACTCAAGGTTGCCAATTTTTGATGACATTATACAGAATTTTTGACAGCTACTCCTGTCTTTCATTCAGGTCTCAGATGACCTGCATTTAAAATGCAGTAAAAAACACTTGGAGTGATTATGACCATTTGCAAGATTTATTTTAAGCAATATTTTACATAGTCTTTTTTTCTCCTATGAGTAATTATTTTTATTCTCTTTTTCTTCCCTTTTTCTTTCTTTCTAGTCTTTTAGTACACTGTTTTCTTGTATTTCCTTCCCATTAAAAAAAAAGCTTCATCAGAGAACAATGGTATCACACAATTAAATAAAGGAAATTTCTTTTGAATCCCCAAAAATATCCAAGGTATTCAACTTCATATACTTAAAATGTTCAAATAACAACAAAGATCAGTGAGGAATTCAGCAATTCCTAAAGAAATGATCATCTAGTATACAACTGAAAGGATGTTGCAATATTCTGATGGAGAAAGAAAAAGTGCTGCTTTTCTTGACTCCATGCTGATAATTTTTCTGGCATTATTTTGAGCTGTTGCTTTTCACTCAACAGTGTTATCAGTTTTCCAATTTACCCTTCCTTGCACATGCAGTGGCACCATTGATTTTCCTAAGGAACAGAAAGATGAATTCCTGGATTCCTCTTAAGGCAGATTTTCAATTTACATATAAAATAGATTTTACAGCTGTGGATTAACTCTGCAATCCTTATTCACGGGGAAAAGTGGTGGCTAGTATGCAAATCTTTTATGAGAAAAAACTTTGGTAAGGATCCCTGTCTTATAATTTTAGCTTTCAAAGTAAAAGCACCTCCAAACTGGTAACCAATGCTTTCTTATAAACCCGTGGAAAAGTTGTTCATTTTTGGCTCTTTAATACTGTTGAAGCCAATGAAGCAGCAGATATTCCTCCGGAGCGTATCTTGGATGCTCTGAATAATTTTCTGGAGGAGTCTTTATCTCTTCAATAAGTATTGTGAGATATACTGGGCTATTACTCTTCATTACAGAATATCCCCTGGGGCACACCCATAGATCACATTGTCATTCCTCTTACCTTATTGCTCTGTTGTAAGACAGAACTAATTTTCTGCTGGTGAACCTCTCTC
Source organism: Upupa epops (assembly GCA_013397515.1). Classification (NCBI taxonomy): domain Eukaryota; kingdom Metazoa; phylum Chordata; class Aves; order Bucerotiformes; family Upupidae; genus Upupa; species Upupa epops. Next base: position 31,215 of record VZRI01000194.1, read on the forward strand.
TCTTCTGTGGGCATAGAAAGATCCAAGGGCAGCTACCTTAATCTAGACCCCTGCCATATAGGTGAACTAAACTTGGAAATCAGTCTCACTCCACACATATAAAATATAAATGTCCTACAGAGAATCTGAACTGGAACTGCAGTTGAGTTTATAATTCAATTTCATTAGTGGATCTGATTTGTGATTTTTAAATCAGATGAAAAGACGTCTGGTTAACTCTTCAGTTCATTGCAAAATGCTTCATACTTCAGTTTTGCAATAATTTTCCCAGCTGTCTCTCCAGAAATTGTTAAACCACAGGGTAAAACCTAACTGTGAAAGTTGTTTATGAATACTAAACACCTGAAACTGTATTTAAATAATGGTTTATGAAAAAAAAAAATAGGAGTAATCACACAGCAGCAAAACATTCTATTCTGAAAGACTGGAGAATGAGGAGTGCATAATTTTGTGTACACTGTCTACAACTCCCTAATGTTTGTTTTCTAGTAAGCCAATCTCTGGACAAATTGAACTCAAAAAGTAACATCTTAGTCCATTGTAATGCAGGTTGTCCAGTTTATACCATTTAAAAGAGTGGAAGTTGCATAAATTGCCCAAAGTATGGCTTTTGTGTACATTTAAAGAAAATGTTAGTTGGTTAGATACTTAGTTACTTAGTTAGTTAGGTTAGTTAGTTAGTTAGTTAGTTAGCTTCAAAGGGCAATATACATGTTCACAAATCTCAGTCAGAGATTTTAGGTGTATAAAATTCCATAATACACCTGCTTTAATTACAGAAATCACATTATTAGAACAATTGGTTCAAGTATTTACAAGATGGACCTCAAATTACTTTCTGTATGCAGTACACCATATAATTAATTTCCCTCTTATTGAAATAACAGAACTGTATGAGCGATACCCTAAAACTGATGTCAATGTGATGAATTTTCTCTTTAGTACCTCCTGTTCATTAAACAGCTTATTCATTAAGTCTATCACATATTTTATGTCATTTTGATCAGGTGCCTTTGCAGATTCATGCTAAGTCCAAATACATGTGAACTGCTTCTCTTTCATTTTAGATTCAATGTCTTAATGTGGACTTGGAAAAGAAACTTTAGCAGTAGTTCACTTCATGCTCAGTATTCTTTATTTATTTTTACTTGAATATTTTGTATGTAAAATACAGGTGATAAACATTCCTGATATAGATGGACATCAGCTCTTTCAAAATGCTCTGGTGTAACCCATCTGGCCCTATAGACTTGTTTATATCTAAATGGTGTGGCACATCATGAACCATCTCCTCTTGGATATGTGGTCCTCATTCTGCTCCTCATCCTTGTCTGCCAGCTGAAAGGTATGGGTGCCTAGGGAATAACTAGTTCTGGGAGTCCAAGGAGTCATTAAGTACTTCATCATTTTCCTCATCTTTTGCCATAATCCATAAAAGGATGAAGACTCTCTCTATCTTTTTGTTGTTAATACATGTCTTGGGACAATTTTTGTCATCTTTTACAGCTGTTGCTATGTTGAATTCTAGCTGGCTATGTCCCTTCTAATTTGGCCCTGCATAGCATCTATGATGAACAGATTAGATCAGAACACTAAAACATCACTTCTTTGATTATTCTGTCAAAGTTTGCTGGTATAATGGGGTATATAGCCATATTATAGCAGATGGTAAGGGTTTTTATATTACTTAGTTTCCAACTAACATTAAATGCTAGACTATTCTCTTTACGGAGTTTTTTAACATATGATGACTCTTTAGAACTCCTCATTTAGTGCATTTTTTCCTTGTCCTTCACCAAACATAGAAATCCTTAACAATTCAATGAATCTAAAATGTACTACAAAATAAAAGTGTTAGGAGATTTAGCTTTCCTATCGTGCCAGGTAAATTGTTTTAATTTTTATGAACTATAATAGATTGTCTGTTATACTTGTAGCAATGCAAAAAAATCCACATAACCTGAGTCTTATGTTCAATTTCATTTACTGTGTCAATGCTTATACCACACTGTTCCCACAGGAATGCTCACCACTTAAGTGGGGATACCTAACATTGAACTAAGGTGAGTCCATGGCAAAATTAATTACGTATCAATGTAACAATACAAGAATAATTAACATTTCATATTTATTACAGCATCTAATAACAGTTCAGTTAACACCTGCCAAAAAGGTGAAGCAGTTCCAAGGAGGACTAGGGTGTGTTGGTAGACAAGAAGCTCTACATAAGCTGGCAATGCATTAATGAAACCAAGAACAACAGTATTCCGGGCTGTACCAAAAGAAGTGTCACCAAAGGAGGTGATTCTCCCCCTCTACTCTGCTGTTGTGAGACCTCATCTGTAGTAATCTATCCAGTTCTGGAGCCCCAAATACAGGAAGGGAATGGAACTGTTGTAGAGAGTCTAGATGTGGACCACAAGGATTGTAACACCTATGCTACAAAGATGGGCTGAAGGAACTATGGTTAGGTGAACTCTCAGATCCCTTAAAGGCTAAACCATTCTGTAATTCTATGAACCTCTGAGAGCATGATTATTGCCTTATTGTTGGGCAAAGATTTGTGAAAATATCATTAAGAGATTATAGCAATGGATGACTGCATGGGCAATTAAGCAGGCCAGTTTTATCAATTTCAGTGTCACAACTTTTACTTCAACTGCAGTAAAAATAATCATACACCTTTCCAAATGAATAATAATAATAAAAAAATTATTTTTATCTTACTCCTAAGAATATAGATTGCCACAAAAGTACATTGTATACATTGTCTTTTATGACTTATTAGATAAAATATTTTTCAAATGGTAGGATATTGTAGTTCAATATTTCTTCTTGACTTAAAAAAAAAGAGAAAAAAGTAGTTAAGGATTTTTTCTCTAAAATGGAGAAGATTAAAGGACTGCTTGGATAAAATCCTCCCTCATTTTGTATGTCTTTGCTTCCCCATTGCCAGAAGAAAAAAAGAAGTAAGATAATGTTATCTTGACTTTAAATCTAGAACAATCCTTTAAGTCCTCATTATTGTTAAGATTACAGAGATTACGAGTCCATTGAGTATTTCCTGAAAACAGATGCAGAGAAATGACAAGCAACTATCTACAGTAAGTGGACAAAAATTCATCTTCAAATTACTGAAAGAAAAAAGGAAAAGACATATAGCATTAACTGTCCACCATTCTGTCCTCAAAGCAGTATGGTAAAAAGGAACACAAATCAGGGACTTTAAGTAGACTTCTTAAAACAAAATATGCTAATCTGAAGATGACGGACTCAGCGTAACTTTCAAAGGTAACCCTGTATTAAAAAGATGTAAACCAAAGAGCAGATGGAAGCTGAAATCTTGCTTAGAAAAACAGATGTGCAAGCTCTGCATTCCAAATATTCACTTGCTTTTAAATTTCTGGCTTTTCCAGTTTCCTTGTTGCAATTTATGATAATTTCAGTTCAGATACTACTTTTGCTTAATGTAAAGTGACCTCAATTCACTTACTACAGAGCAACAGATAATTTTATTTTTCAAAGTTCTTTCCAAATTTTGCACTGAGAAGTGATTTAACAACCACATTAAGCAACCATTCCATTTACCCAACCTGCTACAACATATATTGACACAATTAACATTGTTATTGCACAAAACAGAATACACAGAACACGTGAATGCACTAAACTAACAAACTACATCTAAAAGAACATAAACTGCAAGCAGTGAAGAAACATTTTTGTGTTTCAAAACTAATGTGTACTTTCTAACACAGTCATCCTGTTTCTGGAGCATCTGGTTGCTCTTTAAGGAAATTAACTGAAATGATGCCGTAGGACAGTGAATGGGAGGGTTTTAAAAAAAGTAGAATTCACTGTCTGACATATCAACTGCATATCATCTTTTTTTAAGGTTCTTGTTCCTAATCAGCTGAAAGGTAGAGTCCCACAAACTGAGGCAATATTTTGGGGATGATATAATTATGGATCCTTGATGTCTAATTTATTATAAAATAATCATATTGCTTTGATTTGCCTACGTCTCTTTTCATAGAATTCAGCTGTCAATTTCTAAACAAATCAAGATGTAAAAATCTTAGGGACAAATCTTCTAACATATTCTGTAAGAATTTGGAGATGAGTAGAGGATGGAAATGAAAGAAAAATCAGATATGAGTTTGGTCCAGTGAATTATTACAAGAAGACTACCAACACATATATAGAATAACAGAATGTTCCAGGCTGGAAGAGATCTCCACAGGTCATCTAGCCCAACCTTCCTACACAAGCAAACACATTTCTACCTAGGTCAGGTTGCTCAGAGCCTCATCAAGCCTGACGTTAAATGGGTCCAGCGATGGAGCCCCCACAACCCCCCCAGCCAGCCCATTCCAGTGATCAACCACACTCACATTGAAAATTTTTTCTCTCTTATCCAGCCTAAATCTCTCCTTTCCCAGCTGGAACTCATTGCTCCTTGACCTATCCATACAAACCCTTTGCAATACCCTTCTCCTGCCCTCATGTAGGCCCCCCTCAGATACTGGAAGGTCAAATACACCTCTACAATGCTACATCCTGACACCAAAACATTAAAAAAAGAAGCAACAGAGCTAGCCTAGTATGGACAAAGGGTCTGAAAAGACACCTAAACACAGTGCAGGAAAACAGTTGCTGTTAATTCTGCAGCTCACAGAAATACCTTGGCTTTATAAAAAGTCAACATTCTTCCCCTAGATTGCATCTGGCTTTTTCTGAAAAGAATTCTACTGTTTATAGTTGTCTGTCTGCTACTCTTCATGGGTGCTTCATATGTTTACAAAATCATTATACTATCTAATGATTATATATTTAAGATGTTTAGAAATGCCATGTGTATGACAGGTGAAGTATTGTTTGGTTTGAAAATTACCAAATTTTCAATTATTAGTTGTGGTGCTTTTATGCCAAAAGAGCATTTTATTTTTAAGCTAGAGGCAGCTTTCTTAGCAGATCTCCTGCACCAGTCTCTGGACTCTACAGGTGATTGGTTGTCAGAGTCCATAAAGGGAAGTTACTTCCTCTTCTTCCTTCTCTGCTTGTCACCATTTCCAACATCTTCAATTGCAACATGTCTTCAGAGACAGGGAGATCCTCTAGGAGAGGTCTCCCATCCCTCAAGGGTATGAGGTGCCTAAGAAATGGCTCTCAACCCGTGTCCCATTTCCCTCAGACTTTGTAAACGCATTGTGATGCAGTTTCTGTTTTACCTTTTTGATTCTTTTACTTATTTTTTCCTTTTCTTCTTGGTGATGGGTTCAATAAACTGTTGTCTTTCTAGCTTCACTTGCTTCACTGCCTGCTGAACTTTCAGTAAGAGCAGGTTGTTGTACTTGAATTACAGGCACCAACCCAAACCGATTTAGACCCTCTTGCTAAACTATTACACAAAGTAACTAAAACTTAAAGACATGCAGATGTCTTCAGACTGGTTTTCTAGTAGAATATGTTGTTGTATTGTGCGCATGCGGGCACGGAATGTGAAGCGATGGTCCTCTATTCTGCTACGTCAATAAGAAAGGGGCGTACACGAAGGGTATGGGGTATATAAGTGTACGCCATGTGGTAATAAAGGCCATTTGCTGTTCATCATGTTGCTGTGCACCTCAGTGAGTGGTCAAGCTACGGTCTCCCAGAGGAAAACGAACAGATCATGTAATGTTCACTGAAACAATATGTACTTCCTGGTCTTAACTGTGAGTTATCCATGTATTTTTAGATTGATATATTCTTTATTTGTTGTCTTCTCCCTGAAGGAGAAATTTTTTATTAAAACAAATTAAAATCTTCAGAGTCAGCATTTTGGTGGAGCTCTGGAAAATGTAAAGGACTGCTTCCCACACTGTAGGAGAGTTGGCACGAGAGCAGATGGGGTTAGGATACAGATGGCTAACACAGAGAGTCCTGTCCTTCTGGGAAGTGTTGCTTGACAGGGACTGCAGCCCAGGATAGTGTTTACACACCTAGAGATGCCCAGGTCTAGCTAAACTAAAAGTACATAGGATTCTGTGATTGAATTTCTGCAGGCTAACTTGATGAGATTGATTGAGACAGCTTACTCAGTATTATAATATTCAAAGTTTCATTATAAATGTATGCACTTGCCTCTACAGAGTAATATTCTTTGACCAAAATTCTTCTCTTGGCCAAACAAATATTCTCTAAGTAACAGGTTTCATTTTGTTCCTTCAAACATCCGACCTTGATTTAGTGTTATAGCTTTATACAGATATCAATTCCAGTAGATGCTTACTTAGAACTTCTAGAAGCAACATGCAGCAAAAGGGTGATTAATGTAACTTAAATGATGATCATTACCAAAATAATATAAATTCCATGTACAGATGACTGCTTTTAATTTAACAGCATAACAGACACACATTAAAACATATTTCCCCCTTTTTCCTTCCCAGAAGTGAACTAATAGACTGTACAAAGTGCCAAATTGACAGCAGTGGAATCACTTGTGTCTGCCTAGTAGACAAAGCATAACAACTAGGCAGGATTCCTTTAAATTTTAATCCACTTGTCAGGCTTGTCGTCTTCTACTGCTGTACAAAAATTGGCACTTTGTCCTCTGAAATTAATGATATAATTTTCATTTTCTCCAAAGGCTATTAGTCAAACCCTCAAATACAGGAGCTAACAGAATACTAATTACAGTTTCAGTAATAGTTTTATATGCTAAAGTATTGGTTTGTCAAATCAGAAGAAGTATGAGAACTAGAAAGTCTGTTGTTGATTACTGGTTAAGTCAAGTCCTGTTCTTGGATCTTACACTTATTGTCTGTAATTCTAAATACTTCATGGCATGTAATTTTTTAATAGTGACTCTACTGAAAAGTAGGAAGTACAATCCACTAAAAAGATATGTTGATTTGTGCAATAGTGGGTAGAAGAATGACTAAGTATATTGGCATTGAAGAAGAAAAGGTTGTATAAGAACATTTTTACTACAGCTGTCAATAGGATGACAAATATCCTATTCTTTTCATTTCTCAGGGAAGGTGTTAAACTATTTTAGATGGAGGAGTGACTCTCTGGAGAGCTATATACTAGCTAAGGGTAATTGAGAGGGAGGTAAAGAAGAAGAGAAAGGATTTTACATTTTTTCCAGCTTCTGAAGCAAAATATACACTCTTCAATAATCTTGGAAACAACATGAAAAGAGAAATTATTATTTTTTTAAATATCTTCAGGGAGAAGACAACAATTAAATAAAGAACATATTAATCAATAGGTTCGTAAAAAAACATGGATAACTCACAGTTAAGACCAGGAATTACATACTCTTTTGGAAAACCAAATCTTTTGGTAGTATTTGATAGCATTAAAACTAGTTCAAATAATATCTCAATTTTAGTTCAATAGAAATTTTAAAATATAATGAAACTAAGCAATTCTAAAGAACTCGAATGTAAACAGAGTCTGACTCCACATAACACTCTAAAATATCCATTATCCCCTTACTGTTAATTCCACACACGGATGGTTTTGCTATACATTTCTTGCATCTCATCACATTAACTATTATAATGCATATTTCCAAGGGAATAGAATTAAGTTTGCATGAGCAACTTTCATATTACTTTTGCCTAATCTGAGCATATTTGATTATGAAGTATTAATATTCTTTTAATGCAAGGAGTTGGAGAAGTGACTTATTACACGTAACCATTGATCTATTTCTTTCCTCCTTTTTTTTTTTTTCTCTTGCAGAATAGTAATTTGGCCTAAACTTTACCTGGCAAGGTACAAATTGGATGGTAGGTGTTCTGGTTTAAAAAATATCAGTTTTTCAAATATTAATTATGGTGCTTTTATGCCAAAAAAGCATTTGCTTTTGAAGCTGGAGGCAGCTTTCCTAGCAGATCTCCTGCATCAGCTTGTAGGCTCTACAAGTTATTGGTGGACAGAGTCCTAAAGGGAAGGCACTTCCTTCTTCTTTTACTTCTCATCACCATCTTTGTCGTCTTCAGCTGCAGCATGTCTCTCTAGAAGAGAGCTCCCCCCACCTCCCAAGGTGGGGGTCCCGGCTGTAACCAAGCTGCGGGGGTAGCCAAGGCCCCCTTTTGTATGCGAGCTCGAACATAAAGAGGCCAAAGAGGCAAGCTGGTCTCCATACCTGCAGACCCCCTTCTGTGGGGGTGAACCTGCAGACCTCCCCTCTTTCACTGAACTTGCTTAGCAAATCCAGCAACAGTCATGTTGCTGTAAAGTTATTTCACTAGAATACATATATTAACTCCATTATTTAAGCTTCTTGTGAACTTGATCTTGCATACATCATCTATATTTTCTTCTTTAACAGCACTTCCAAAGAGATTTTTTTCAGATATGATTAAAATAAATATTAAGTTAGGTAAAAGCTTCATGGAGCCATAAATAAACATACCACAAACCTTGTAAATGACTGTATCCTTTCATGGCTCTAAATTTTATCATTGCCAAAGACATTTATTTGTCTTTGTTTCATTGAGCCTTTAGTGAACTGTTTTGAGAAAGCTAAGATTTAAATCCGGAAATACTCAAAAGGATTGGATAGAATATCTGAAGAACTTTCATACCTTAGATTGTTTTAAATTACTTATAAAATACCTGTTGAAATCACAGCAACTTAAATTTGTTGTTATGATATGTTGTAGTGTTCTTAAAAGTGTAAGAATCAAGTAACTAAGCCAACAAATGTCTCTGAGTGAAAATATAGTTTTAACTGTGACCATAAAACATTTTATGCATCTACACATTTTTTGAACTTCCCCTGACAGTGACTCCACCACTTCCGTGCCATTCCCAATAACTGACCACTCTTTCATTGAAGATATTTTTCCTAATGTCCTATCTAAACGTCCCCTAGCACAACCTTAGCCCATTTCCTCTTGTCCTAATTTCACCAGTCTACAACCTCATTTGAGGTAGTTGTAAAGGGTGATAAGCCTCCTTTTCGCTAAGCTAAACAACCCCAGTTCCTTCATCCTCCAGGCCCTTTGCTAGCCTTTTTACTCTTATTTGGACACACATTTTTATCTTGTACTGAAGTGCTGAAATGCAGTATTCCAGATGAAGGCTCACTAGTGCTGAGTGCAGGGGCATGAACGCTTCTCTAGTTCTGCTGGCCTAAGATGCCGTGGGCTCTCTTGTCCATCTGGATTAAAGTGCAGGACACAGCACTTTGCTTTGTTCAACCTCATGCTGTTGACCCTTTAATCCACCCTGCCCAGGTCCCTCTGTAGAGCTTTCAAGTATCTTATTCCAGAGATCCCCTGGTAGCCCCCACGACCAGCATCTTGCTGTGGATACCCAGTACCAGCAGGTAAACAGCCTCCTCATGAAGGTAAACCAAGCCTCAACTGGGAATTCTGGGATTTAAACAAGTAGATAACCAATTACTGACTTGATACCTTTAAATATATATGCATAGAAGAAAAGTGTTTTGAAACAGACTTGCTGTATTTTATTTACAGGTCAGATACAGTATATTTCTATTGCCTTAAACAATAAAAAATGAGGTTATTATGTTGGTGTGTAGCAAGGCTTGAGACACCCATTGAAATTAGACAATAGAAAGGTGTTGCGGTTCTCTCTGAAAAATATTTCTCAATATATAAGAAAAACCAAATGCTCACAGGAATTCAGATTCATAAAATCTGATGTGCAACAGAGTTAACAAAATATTTATTTTCAGAAGGAACTGAACAAAGTACGGAAGATGAGTTTCGAGATCTTTTTTAAATGCAGTGTTGAGTAATGGCTTGAAAAATGAGCTTATTATAGTCAGTGTATGAACCCTCAGTTGTGTTATAATGGGACCATGATGTGCTCAGATGAGTAAAAAAGTAAATTAGGTAGAGTATACAACAAATAAGAATAATATCAGAATTTTTAACCAAGCAAGGATGACTATGTAGGAATTTATCCTACCACATCAGAATATGCTAATACTCTCATGTGATAAAAATATGAAAAATAACTTATAAACGCATCAATTATAAAGAACTAATAAATACATTTTCAGGTTAAGCCTACATTTTAGGTTTTGAGCCACTGAAATGGCTGAATACATCAAATATCATATAGTTACATTACATTGGAATATGTAGTTTCCTAACATTTCCAATATTCGTAGAATTCTAAGAATCAAATCCCAGAAGTTTAATGGTCAAGCACCATTCCCTTATGGAATATAAAAAAATCTATAATCAGATCCTAACACCATCTCATCAGTAGCTGCATCTGGACCAAAGATATCCTTCATAAAGTCTAATCAGTGTAAGCAATTGATAATACTGCTAAGATGACTGAGTCTCCTCTCCTTTGAAAAAAACTTTCTGATGTATGTTCGTAACTTTTTTAATCTTAAGGTACCTGTTAATTACATAGAGGTAATAAACCAACAGTCAGCTTTCCAACACTGGACTCCAGTTGATGAATCTACATTACCAGCTAATTAGAAATCTTAATAGGAGAAATGGGGTCTGATTTGGCAGAATTTATACAGTTTTAAGATCATTCATTTTCACTGCATCTTTACAAACAATGAACCTTATACATGAACTGACACCTAACAACTGGAGAATCTAGGATCTGCTTGGCACAGAGTGATCAGCTTTCTGAGAGGGGAAACAATTGGAAGACATCATTGGTGCACTTGAGTTCTTGTTATAGTACTCCAATGCAGACATAAGAAACCCATGCAACTGTAAAGAGTATCTCTAGCATCCTAAATCACTCCATAGACGTACCTAGTGAGAACATTATAAAGACACAAAAGTTTTGCTCTTTTCAGTGCTTTACTGTCTGTATGGAATGAACTGTGGAGTTCAGGGTATGGCAATGAAGCTCACAAATTCTGTAATTTTCAGAAGGAAGCTATTAGAGTATGTATGGAAACACACCTTGTTTAAAAATGCCTTTGTAGAATTGTGTAAATTAAGATGGTGGTGTGAATCATAATTTTCAGTTACATCATAAAGAATTGTCATAATCTGCAGGGAAAAAAATCAATCAAATTATACACGTGAAGTTCATGTATAGGAATATATATAAGAAGTTCACAAAGGAATATGTTTAAGAATTGCAAAAGCATACCAGACTAACAATTTGTCTGGTTTAATTCTATAAATTCTATGCAATGTTGAAAAAGTATTACATAGAAAATTTAACAAGATTTTACTTGTCAATAGCACAATTCAAAGAAAATAAAAAAGGCATTGTTTTCTCATTCACTAAAAAGTCAATGCGAGTCAAAGTGGTTTATGCAGCAGAAAAGCTAAATGAAAGACTGCATTTCTCCCTTGTATTAAAAGAAGCACAGACCATCTTAAGATGGGCTTGAAAGGCATGGATGATATGGTTTTGTTGGGTGCCAAGTAACATTTTGCTCCTAAACTTACTGGTCTACAAAAAAAAGGAACAAAATAAATTTTAACAACTGCTTGCTAATGCAAATTCAGAGTTTAGTACGTCTCTTTACTTTCATTTTTTTTTCTTTATCTTAGGAGGCATCATCTTTAGACAAGAAATTTAACCAAAATGAACTAATGCATAAAAAAGTAAGGAACATTATCTCATTACAATGTTTTCCTTCTGCCTTTTTTTTCTTTATTTTTTTTTCTGTGACATTTTGAGAGGAATTTTATCTTTGAGAACTGTTAGATTCTGTGTCAGATTTAACAGCCAGAGAGGTGAGGCTGCATCCACTCCACATCCTCAGCTTCAGAGAATGGTGAGGGTAAAGATGTATTCCCAGCAGATGTGCCCACACAGAACACACACATATACACCACAGATGTGGTGCATGCAGAATAGCCACATGAACACAGGAGACCATCAGCAGTTTCACAGTTGGACAGGTTGGAGGTCCAGTGAATGAACAGTGTGAGTCCCTCCAGCAGATGATTTTGGTCAGTCTGCCCAGTAGCTGCAGCTGAATCACTGTCCCTCCAGTTCCTGGGTCCTGGATATCTGGGCCCCCAAACCTGCTGTTGCACTCCAGTTGCATCTGGTCTAAATGAATTTATTTATTTTCCAACAGCAATCTTACGTCCAGAATGGTGAACTCTGTTGATTGCATGCAACCTTAAGCAGTTTGTATGTAGGAGCAGGTAAGGGAAAGGTGAATTATTTTCTCTAAAGATTACAAACAATATAACTTTTAAATGTAATGGCAATGATAAATACAAACTGCAAACCAGAAAACCTCTTCATATGCAACCAGCTTCAAGCTACTCACATCAATACTTCCAATTCCCCCCTGTGAACAGAACAATAATTCACCTCACCCCTAAACCTGAGCAGAATCAAATCCACATACTATAATTTCAGCTCCCAGATTTCTTGAAGGAACTGAGCTGTTGAACATTCTCTGAATAGAAATAGTAAACATGAATGCAATTGCAGCAGTGCTTTCAAAAAAAATTGTTTGTATAGCATCAGACTTTCATGACTGTAGCTAGGACTTCTCAGGTTTTCCAAACATGAAAGGAAATTCGAAGTTCAGTCCTGTCCTGTGGCTATGATAAAGGGAATAAACAAGACTCTTCTGTTACAATTTCATGAGCAAAGAAATGATATTAAAATTTACTGGGTTAGTGATAATATGAGTTGGTAAATAAACTGTTTGAGTTCTCTCAAAGGGTTAATGGATCATGCATTCTAACCTCTAACTAGTTTTGTTTGTGGATTTTATCCAGTGTACCGGTAACACAAAATACAACAATCCTAGGCCTGGGAGTGGAAATGTGGATTTTAGCTGCTATAAAATTCTTTATTATATCTAATTGTTAGTTCTGTAGGTAACAAAAACCTCAATTCGCTTTATAAAGAGTATTTTGAGTCCCCAGAGACACTTCAGAAAGGTTTTAATCCTGCTGTTTTCTAAATTATCATTTGCACTGTACTCTAGCAGTCCCAGGTGCTGATAAGCTTGACGTGTATAGTACTGCATGAAGATAAGCCAATCACCTCTCACATGCGTAAAGCAAGGCATAAGTCCTGATAAAAAATCTCCTCATCAAATTAAAGGACAAGAAGGAGCTGCACAGGTAGTGNTCATGAACTACCAGTGTGCACTGAAAGCCCAGAAAGCCAGCCATATGCTGGGATGTTTCATCTGATCAGTAGGTCAAGGGAGGTGATTCTGCCACTTTCATCCTCCTCTCTCAAAACATCTCACCTGGAGTACTGTGTCCAGCTATGGAGTCCTCAGCAGAAGAAAGACATGAACCTGTTGGATCTTGTCCCAAGGACATCTACAGAAATTGAGGGATAGAACAGCTCTCCCATGAGGACAAGCTGAGAGAGTTAGGGTTGTCCAGCCTGGAAAAGACAGCTCTGAGGAGACCTTACTGTCACTGTTCAGTACTTATAAGAAAGAGGCAGGCAGTCATTTTAGCAAGNCAAGAAGGAGCTGCACAGGTAGTGGAAGCAGGGATGGTATCATGGGAAGATTATAAGGATTCTGCCTGGTTATGCTGGAGAAGGTCAGGAACCCTAAGGCAATGCTAGAGCTAAATGTGGTGAGGGATGCAAGTAATAATTAGGAGGACTTCTAAAGGTATGTCAAACAGAAAAGAAAGGTAAAAGAAAGTGTACCACTTCGTGGATAAGCAAGACTGGCAATCTGGTAACAATAGACTTTGAGAAGGCTGAGGGACTCTCCTAAACTGATGGACAAAAAAGACAGGGACTGGGGGAGCAAAGTCCGTCCGTNCTGTGTCAAGCTCTGGAGTCCTCAGCAGAAGAAAGACATGAACCTGTTGGATCTTGTCCCAAGGACATCTACAGAAATTGAGGGATAGAACAGCTCTCCCATGAGGACAAGCTGAGAGAGTTAGGGTTGTCCAGCCTGGAAAAGACAGCTCTGAGGAGACCTTACTGTCACTGTTCAGTACTTATAAGAAAGAGGCAGGCAGTCATTTTAGCAAGGGCTGTTGTGACAAGACACAGGGTAATGGTATTAAAATGAAAGAGGGGCATCGAGACTAGTTAAAAGAAATAAATTAATTTCAGTGAGGGTGGTGAAACACTGGAATAGGTTGTCCAGAGAATTATGAAATTAGGAAGAGTGGCAGGCCTATTTCAGAATATAAGCAAGGTAGCAAAAACACTAGAAAACATGCTGGAATAAAAAAAATTATTTGGAAAGTGTGGAAATAGCATCTAAAAAGTTACTAGATATTCCTGGAAAAAGGACAAGCACTAGATAATTTACAATTACTGAAGAATACATGTAACAGACACCTTAATTTTAAAAAGTAAAATTTAGTAGACAGCCTCTAAAGCTTTGGTTAATCCTGTTAATTGTATTACTTCTCTAAACCGTGCATCTGTACAAGAGACTTTCAAAAGAGTTCTTGAACATGCAGTTGAAACTGCTTAACATAGCATTTGTTCATTGTAACTTTGAGGCATCATTACTGCACTTAAATTGTAATAGGCAGAATATGTATTTTTATAACTCCTGTTTTGTTTATATTTTGCCATTATAAGGTGGTTAGACAACACTGGAACTTTTTCATAGGTTCATTTGAGGTAAAAGTTGGAGCTGTTGTTAACAACTCTGCCCATATTAGCTTGGTGCATGGCAGCAATCTTGTTGCAGTATTCTGTGCAGTGACCTGATTAGTCCAGCATTGGCAGAACAATGAGGGGAAATTGTAGTGGGAAACAATAGTTGCTATTGGATTGAAATGTACAAGACTCATTACCACCTCTAGACACGGTGGGAACAAGAAAAAGTCCTTTTTTGCCATTCTGTCTCCTTTATTCAAGAGCAAACATGAAACAGTTCAAGTGTTTTCAAAACCATATGAATTTCCATTTTGAGAAGTTTTGCACGACTTTTTGCTGAGGGTTATGTTTGAGATGCTTTTATGAACATCACATGGAATTAGTTGTTTTGCTATGTAGCTTCTGATATGACAACAGGGTCGATATCTATTTAATAGTTTACAACTGATTTTGTAGAGTTCACCTTGTAAAGATGCAAACTTGTACCAGATCCCATTATTCTAAGGCTGTTTGGAACATTGGTGAGCAAATGAGGGGTGAAAAAAAGGGAGAAACTTACAGCCTCGTCACAATCAAAACACTTTTTAAATAAAGAGGCTGTGTTAGGAATTAATCCTCGACATTCTTGGATTCCTAGAGAGCTATGGAATGACAAGTGCAAAATCACAAAAGGAGTGATAATACAGTTTGGAGGAATCATTGTATTTGAGAAAATATCACCAAATACTTGCAGTGCTCAGCAAACCATTGTGATGATCATCAAGACACTGAATAAAACAGTTTTATCAAAGAGTTTTGAGACACCTTGAAAATAAAAGTCTAAGAATAGGTATCAAATGTGAAGTTAAAGGGGGTTCAACATATGTTTGAATATTTTCCACCAGTCTTGGCAATTATCTTCCTCTAACCTTATGAGATTTGAATAGTACTGGTACTGCTGAAAAATCTTATTTAACTATCAGTCTCTAATTTTCCGCCACTATGAACATTTGCAATTAAATCACTATTGCATGCAATGCCATCCTCTACACAACTGAAAAGTATCAATGAAACTAAGTGGAGAAACCATATCATTTAATGGTTTAGGACTAGGTTTAGGACTTAGCACTTGGAATGAGATTCAGCTAGTAAAGGAGAATTGTGCTTGGTGAAACCTGAATGAAGAAGTCAGCCATATTTAAGGCAGAAAGTCACAAAGTTTTGCAAGACACTTTTGTTTCCCTATCAAATCAAAATGAAGCAAACCCTACTGTTTCAACTGCATGTCTGAGTCAGAAAATAAGTAAGTGGTTCAAAGAAGCAATTAAAAATGCTAATGTTTTCCTCAACCTGTGTTTTTTCTTCAGAGCTAAATGGTGAGTTCACTTTTGAACTGCTTAAACTTGTAAGTAAATCCCATGCCATAAAAAAAGAAAGAAAAAAAAATGGAAGAATTTCAATTATTTGAGTTATTTTAACTTACAATTTTAAAGGATATGAAAACAAAAACTTTCAAGATTACAGTTTTAAGCATGCACACTGAAATTGTCCAACTGCTTACCATCATAATGTAGTATTAGTGGGATAATTATGGTTGGAAAAATGTTGGGGTGATTAATATATTTCACTGTTACTATTTAATACTGGTCACTTAACCATACAGAAACTAGAACCTTAGCTTCCTTAAACCCAAAAGGAAAAGAGTAAACACAATTAAACTGGTACTTCAGATATTAAGACTTTATTGTGAGATAAAGAAAAACAAAAAAATAAAAGAGAAGGAGAGGGAGGAAATAAGGAAAAAAGAAAAGAGAAGGAGTTCCCAATAACCCCTTTGAAAACTGGCAACTATTCCCTGCTGTTTGTTAGGTCAAGACCTCAAAAAAAGAAAGAAAAACAACAATGTCTAGGCCACTTCTTAATCCAAACACCACCCATCAAAAGGAGACTAATCCCTGGAGCCAATGTGCTGTTAGTGGAAAGAAAAAAAAAAAAAAAAAAAAAAAAGAAAA
>VZRI01000194.1:47817-60086 GCA_013397515.1 Upupa epops
GGGGGGGTGAAGGGGAAATCTGTAGCAGCAGCCCCAACAATCACTCCCCTACACAACCTCTAACCCAACAATCACTTCCTCCCCTACACAGACATCTAAGCAGGGAGGGAAAAAAGGAGGAGGAAGATGGCAAGACCCAAACTACCCAGGAAAAGAACCCTCCTCACTCTGTTTTTCTGAGTATGGACTCTCTCTTGAGTGCTGCTATAGCCCTCTCTGCCCAGCTCTTTTTTCCTCCTGCCAGAGTGAACTCCAGTCCACAGTGACTGGGGGAAGTGTAACTCCTTGTGTGCTGGAAGAGAATTTTATGCAGGAATACTACAGACAAATGGGTTTCACCAAAACCACAACAATCAGCAAAGTCTCAGATGCGGAGAACAGGTGCAAGTAGTTCTTGTCCATTTTTGTGCCCAATTAGAAATGCCTAGCTATGATAGTAATGAATTTCTGAGTGGGGAAAAAAAAGCCACATGAAAAGCAACTTGGCAATCCTGGTCATTTTCAGCACATACCTTTTAAAATTAAATCTATTCTTACTTAACTAAATCAACAATATTCATATAATTTCAAATAGCAAGTAGATACTGTGGTATTCTGGAAGTGTTGTTTTTTTCTCCTTTTGCTCTTGATATCATATATAAAACAAATTGAGTCAGAGAGATTTGATTTATAAAGTTACTCTCCTAGTGTTACTCTATACTCTCAGTCACACTCTCTGCCCTTCTCTGTTCCTGTGAAGTTCAATCTTTATTAGAAAACTGGGGGAATGGAAAAGGCCAAATGTCCTGTAAAAATGTATTTATGCAGATGAAAGGACATCAGACTAATATTTCTGAGCTTAAACCCTGGCAGTTTGGTGCTTAATGAGACAACTATGCTCAAAGATTTTCTCTCACTCACCATTCAGGCTTTGAAGTCAGTTTTTTGGATTATATCCAAAAATGGATCTGTACTGGGGCTTAGTGAGATTTAACAATTAAGTCTAAGGCAGCAACTGAAAAACCCCTGTTTGACTGCTGTGTAACCTCCATGGGTTTGCATGTCTTTTTCAGGGGTCTCTCTGGCCATTGAAGTAAAGTTCTCCACCCAAAAGGGAGTCAGAACTCCTATAGTTAATTATCCACTCTGAATTACCTCTGACGAAAATTCTCATTCCATTTACTGTGTCAGAAATCTATACAAGTCAGCTCCAGAAAACTGAAATTACCTTTTGTACCTAGAAATTGTAGCTTTCTACATGCTCTGGCTGCTTTGTATCACTATGGTTCAAACATAAACTTTCTCTATCCGCCAGCACTAAAAGCTGTTGCCTACATTTGTAACCAGAAAATCATAGGATCATTTAAGTTGTAGGGCACTTTTTGAGATCACCTAGTACAACCTTCCGCTCCAGTGGGGCCAACTGGGGCAGACTGATCAATATCATATCCAATCAGATTTTAAATTTGTCCATGAAGACTCTACCACATCCAATGCATTTCCAGTTTGTTTAATTATTAGCTGAACTTCTCCTTTTCTACTGAATGTAAAGTTTTCTTCCAGACTTTCACCCTATAGGTGCCCAGGATTCCTCAATGCAGGTATTACAAATAAAGGTTGAAATAAAACAGTGTTTTCCATGCAATTTCTCACTAAATCTGCCTTTTTCAGCAGAGGGGCCATGTTTTCTTTAGTCTTCCTTTTGCTGTTTATGTACTTAAAGAGTCCTTTCCTCTTCGTTTCACCAGAATAACCTCCAGGCTATCCTTGGCTCTCCTAAGCCTCTCTCTTTCAATCTGGTCAATAACTGTATAATTCTGCATCACCAACCCCCATGTTCATTTCTGATATAGCTTCTTTGTTTATCTAGGTTCAATTAAAAGCTCCTTGGTCACCTGTGCAGCCCACATACTACTTTTTCTTTATTACCTACTCATCAGTATGACTTTTTCCTGTGCTTGGAGGAAGGTTGGATAGCCATAGTCCTGTTGCACCCATTTTTTTCTCTTAGGCTACACATCCCATGGGATATCTCCAAGCAGGTTGCTGAAGAGACCAATGTCTGAAAGCCATGACTGCAGTCCTGCTTTTTGTTCTACTCCCTCCTTTTAGGATCCTGAACACCATTTCTCCCTTATTTGTAAGTATCAGGTGCAAGAGATGTCTTTCTCTTGTTGGGTCCATAATCACATATGCCAGGAATAAGAATAGACTAATGTACACTAAACAGATCAGTCTGTTTACTGTCATTTTTTTTTCTAGGAAGCAGTGACACCTGCCTGTTACAAAACAACCTAATACTTTGAGCACTTGGATTAAATTTCTTTTCTAGTCTGAGGGTTCTCAAAGAACTCATCCATTTATGTATCTAACAGCTAGACTATTTTTTAAAATGATGATATAATCACAATACAATTTCTTCCTCTCTCTTTGCAAAAAGCAATTTTTATTCCAGTCTTTGAAAGGGTAGCTAGAAGCTGCTACCATTCAGAAAGGAGTAGTCTCAGGAGATGGCCAGTCAAACAACATTTATAAACTCACACTCCAACTTATACATATTTTTGTCTTTAATTAGGCTATGAAATTGCCTACTGAAACTCTTTCTTCCCTTGTATCAACTCTGGAGCTAATACAATGACCAGTCTTAAATAGAGAGTCAACAAATCAAAAGAAATTAACTAACACTATTGGGGAAAGTAAAGCTAAGATAAAAGTTATTAAAAATTAATGTGTTGGATGTGTAAGATTTTTTCCTTAGAAAGAATAAGGCAAATAAACTTTGGCAAATTTCAAAAGAGAGGTATGCTAATTTTTTATCTATCTATCTGAACCATTCACCCAACACTCAGACAATAGAATGGTACAGCAATTGTGATGATGAGATTCATCTGACCTAATTTAGGAATCTACAATAAGAGGTGGTGAGATACATTCTAGAAATGCTTGCTTCTTTCCATTGGCTATAAAGGGAATATACAGTGCTGGCTCAGACGTAGACATCTGTATTACAGATGCTTACACTAGATCAGATGAATCCCATGCTGAACATATGAATGAGGTACTTTCCGCAAGTCAAGCAACTCTTAAAATAACTGGAGAATAACCCACATCTTATGCTGTTATGATCTAATAAAGCCTGGTAAAATTTTATGTTACTCAGACCTTGTCCTCTGTAATGGTAGAATAAACAGCCAAAAGAAATATAATAATAGAGATTAATATAGTAGATATAGCTTAGGTCTCCATGGAAGATGGAGATAAACAATGGCACTTCCTTTCTCAGAGTACTGTATCTGTGCAGGAAGAACAGAAGTGGAACAAAAAAACACTCAAGTGACCTGGTGAATTTGTTTTCCTGGAAGAGTCTAAATAAGATGATGTAAACTCAACATTTTATAGTTAAACAAATTATAAGTATTATAACTTATAAGCAATACTTAAGTATTTGTTATTCATCCTTATCACTCCTACAGCACATGGCTGGCTGTAAACCTCTATGACTCTAGAGACAAGACATCTCTATGATATTAGCAACTTCAGTTTTTCACTGTGTATATAACATCTTTCCAAGAGATATTGGAAGACATAGCAACAGGGCAAGAAGTCCTGTATTCCAATGAAATGTTGGATTCCAATGAAAGAATTCTTGGTGTTGTTTGGGTTTCTGTCTGGTTTTATTTCTGAGGAAAAGTCAATTCCATTTCCAGTGACATATAACTTGCTGCTACAGGGGAACCTAATGTAGAACACTGAGTACCACAAATGGATCACAAAAAATATATATTTATAGTGACCACTGAATGTTTGTGAAGTAATCTCAAATGCCAGTGCAGTCTCAGTGCTACTATTACTTATATTACAAAATACAGAGAAACATAGTAACAAAACAAACAGCACATCACAGAATCACAGAATTATTGAGGCTGGAAAAGGCCTCTGAGATCATCCAGCCCAGCCTATGAACTAACATCATCACATCCTTTTGACCGGGGCACTAAGTGTCACACCCAGTCTTTTCTTCAACACATCCAGGGATGGCAACTCCACCACCTCCCTCGGCAGTCCATTCCAATGTCTAACCACTCTTTCCATGAGGAAGGGCTTCCTAAAGTCCAACCTAACACTTCCCTGGCACAGCTTCAAGCTGGGCCCTTTCGTCCTATCACGAATTGCCTGGGAGAAGACCCTGTACCCCACCTGTCTATAACTTCCTTTCAGATAGTTACAGAGTGATAAGGTGCCTCCTGAATCTCTTCTTCTCCAGCCTGAACAATTCCAGCTCCCTCAGCCTCTCTTCTTAAGACTTTCCNTTTCCAATGATCTGCCACCCTCATTATGAAGACCTTCTCATAGTTATGTGGAACCTATATTCCAGCTTACACCCATAGCCCCTTGACCTGTCATTGGATGACACAGAGAAGAGCTTAGCTCCATCTTCCTGACATCTTCTCTTTCCATATGTGTAAACATTAATGAGGTCACCCCTCAGTCTGCTTTGTTCCGAGCTAAAGAGACCCAGCTCCCTCAGCCTTTCCTCATCAGGGAGATGTTCCACACCCTTCATCATCTTTGTGGCTCTGTGAGGGACTCTCTGAAGCAGTTCTGTGACCTTCTGGAATGGAGGGGCCCAGAACCAGACACAATACTCCAGATGTGGTCTCACCAGGGCAGAGTAGAGGGGAAGGAGAACCTCTCTCAATCTACTAACCACACCCTTTTTATCCACACTTCTTGGCCACAAGGGCACATTGCTGGCTCATGGCCATCCTGGGGTCCACCAGGACCCCCGGATCCCTTTCTCCTACACTGCTTTCCAAGAGATTGGTCTCCAGGCATAATAACCAATGTCTCCCTTAATATGCTAGGTGCACTTTAATTACTAAACCATATTTTACAGACATGTAGAGAATCTGAAATCACAGCTGGCATAATGCCACCAAGCTGGTCAACTTGCAGTAAGATGAAAATGTTTGGAGAGATCTGTCAGGACTATAATGTGCAAAGTTTGAATTAGAGACAAAAACAAACTTGTTTTCAGAATCGGAGTTTTAAAGCAAACATCATAACCCCTTTCTATTCCACGGTTACTTCTTTGTTTTTACCACCACTCCAAGCTGTCGATTTATAAACATCACATGAGTACATCAAAATGAAACATTGCTAAGCATGTTTTATCACAGTTCACTACAAATGCAGTGATAGCAGATCAGGTATTCAGAATGTTTTGAGACATAGAAAAGAAGTTTGGTTCATGCTAAAAAATTTAGATGCAATTTAAAAGCTTGATGTAATATTTCCAAAAAAGACGATTATATTTTCTGGGAAGTATGGTGGTTTGTTTTTACCTTTCAATGTTAATATTGCCTAAGTCACGCAGATACCTAAATATCTAGTGAGGAACAGTCCTTTATAAAGATCTAGCAGTCATTTCTATTTTCTTCATATTTCCTCAGCTAAGTACTGTAGCTCCACATATATTCTGCAGGTATAATGCATATACCAAAATTAGATCTTGGGCACAGGTAGAATGCCCAGGATCTCTTTGCCTTTCCATGCCTAGTGAAGGGCCTACAGCAGGACTGAGTGAAAGTAGAATGATTTGTTAATGTCCTTTATTCACATGGAGCATGGATGGAAGAGTTCCCGAGGCAATTTCTGTGCCCATGCCTTGCAGTCCCTGAGTTACTCTGTAAAGTAGATACAAAGCACTTAATTTACTGGGAAAACAAAAATGCCTCCTTTGAGAAAGTGTCTAGCAGTCTGTCGTCTCAGTACTACTGTTCCCCGTCTTGTTATATTTCAGCACAAGCAAGAAGCATTATTCCTTCTCCTGCCAGACCAGTAAAGACAGCAGAAAGCATGCTTTTTAGACTATGTATTCAAACATTATTATGTACTCAAATACATGTTGCATATACACATATATTAATCATAATGATATATACAAGCACCGTTAATGGTACGCATATGTTACACAAATAAATACACACACATACTGAAGAGGTGATTTTATAGTTTGCTCATTTACAATCAACTGAATGTAAGAAACTGGAGCTCTGCTGTTTTAGGATTTTTTGTATTTCTTTCTGATTGCTGTTGTCCAAGCAATTCTACAATGGTAAGTGAATATTGCTTAAAGAAATCAAAGCTCTATTTATTAATAAATATAATAAATTCTGTCCTAAAATATATGTGTAAAGGAGAAAATTAGGTCCTTGCAAGATTTTAGTAAATGTGTGCACAATGTTCTAGACCTGAAGCTAACATACATTCAATAACTGTTTCCAAACACCTAGCAGTGGGATAACACATCCCTTAAGCAAATAGCAAGTGAGTTCATCATCAGCATTTAGCTAGGAACATAAGGCCCCATGGGCTGCTCTGCAGTTTGCTAGTACTTTTATGTGGTTGCTAAGTCCCATTGTAATTATGACTAGTAATTTAGGATCCAAAACACTCTCTCATTTTTTTAATTTTTTGCCACATTGTACACACTGTAGCTGATTGCTACTTCATAAATATTAAAAAAAACCTGAAGCAATTTCATTTATCAGCTCTTTATCCCAAAAGTCTTATCAAAACTGTTTGTTGTGTTTTTTTCCAAAGATTGTCAACAATACAAGTGTTTATTTACCAGGGGTTCATCTCAGCTGAAAAAGAAATCAAACACAACAATGGATAGAACAAATACACTTTCTTTTACAATTCAAAGAATGAACATTCATTGCAGGCAGTTTTCTGATTCACAATAACATCCAAACCAGAGACGAAAAGTAGATTGATTCATTATTTAGACTATATGATATTTTAAAATAATAAATACAAATCACTTAATGTACCAGCAAAATGAATAGAAGGCAAATTTTGCCAGTATTCAAATCAGATGCTTGTATTACAACTGCTGCAAAACAAGAAAGACTTGTACCACAGAATCACACACTTCATTGTTAGATGCTGTCAGCGAACCCACCAGTAAACAAACTAGAAAGCGATGGGAAAAAGAACTTCTGATTTCTAGGTACGTGCAGACGGATGGCTTATCATTCAGGTATCAAAACACAGAGCTACCCTCCTGCTGAACGTATAAATGGGTCTCACTATATGACTCCAGCAGCAGCTCTATACAAGGTGAGGTAAATGGGCAGAAAGAGCCTGTGAGGTATACAGCTGTGTATATACAAATCTAATGTTTACCAGAAAGGAAAGTTTTGTCTAGATGTCCTGCATAGTCAACAAAAAAAGAGAGATTTCTCCAGGAGAAAGTTCAGGGCAGATGTCCAGCATAAGTGTTGTGACTCATCTACTAAATCTGATATTTTACCCTTTTCTGTACACCAAGTCAAGGGAATCCTGGACAAAGTGGGAGTGTGACAGAAACTCTGTGATTGGAAGAGACCTTTAAGTTCAACAAGTGTAACCATTTTATGTATGGTTTATGTTTTCTTACTTGCAGTTTACTGTCTGCTGTGTTCTTTTAGAAGGACTGTGAGCAAGCTCAGAAGGACCAGGGTTTCATTCTTTCTTATGCATAACAAGCTAATATTACCTTTTTTTTTTTTTTTTTTGAAAGAATTAAGGGTCAAGGCATAATTGTGCCCCATATTATTATCAGAAAGTATCTGGCTTACCAACCGGTTGCATTATTCAATAGGAAAAAAAGTGATCTAGTGATCTGAGAATCACAGAATATCTTTGGTTGGAAGAGTTCCTTATGACCATCAAGTCCAATCTTTGACCTAGCACTTCCAGGTCACCACAACTGGATAGAGTTTGATTGACTCAGGATGAAAATGAAGGCTGCCAATTAGAAATTTGGACGAGAATAAAACTCCAGAGTTTGCAGCTGTAGCAGATAGGAAATAGACTTTCAAAAATTATGAGAGTTATTTCACTGAGATTTATTACTTTGCTCTTTGATCACATCTTTATAGACTGCTTCAGTGATTTCCTGCATTATGAAGAAAATCTAACAGTTACCCTTTAAAGCCCTTGCCCAGCTTGAGACAATCTAACATCCCAAGAGATTGTGAGTTCCAAGAGAGAAAATATGGAAGCTTGCTGTCTTTTATAGAGCAGCTTCTCCCCACCCCCTGGCCACATCATTTACCTCCAGGACTGGGGAAATAGGAGAAACCACAGCTAAAAAATAATGATGTAATGAGTTAGAGAAAGGATCTAAATCAGTTTGGGTTGGTGCCTGCAATCCGAGCACAGGAACCAGCTTTCACTGAGAGTTCAACAGGCAATGAAACAACTTTGCTAAAAAAACAACAGCCTATAGAATCCATCATGAATAAGAAAAGGAAAAAAATCCCCAAATAAATAAAAGAACCAAAAAAAGTACAACCAAACCTGTATCACAATGCCTTTACACACACTCTGAGAGAAATGGGAGACAACTAACACATCAGGTTTTGGCTTTAGATGAGAGCTCTGGGGCAAGAGACACTCATAACCATAAAACCACCACACACACACACAAACTGGCACTCCACTTGCAGAAGGGAAAGAGATGGGATGAGGAGTGACAGAAACACAGCACAAAATATACATTTGATGCTTGTGGAAAAGTTCATTTTCCAGTCCTCTTGCAGATGTCAGCCCTCCCTGACATCTCAGGCACACTTCTAGCTCCTCTCAACTAGGGGGCTCTTCTTTGAGGCTATAGCAGCATCAAATGTAGAGTATATAACAGAATCTCAGACCCTCTCTGTTTGTCAAAGGTTTAGGAGTTATGTACTTATGATTTCCCTCTCTCTTAGTAGAGGTTTCTCTCAGTCTCACAGGCAGAGTATAAAGGATCTTTGTCAGTCTGGTGCAGCCAAAGGCAACATGGTGTTGGTCACATGGGGCAATACCTGTTGTGGTAGACAGGGAATGCTACAGGGCCTTCTCCTCTCTTTAATTCTCCCCTGTGGTTAAGACTCCAGGGGAGGGAGATGTTAAGAGCTCACCATTGTCTGGCATCTGCAAAGGCCATCAGACTGGAGAAACGAGGCTGAGGAGCTGCCCCTCTCTTCAGTCCATTGGCTGGAACTGGGATGAGCTGCTGCTGGCATTCTGCACTTGAGCCCTCAGAGAAAGAGGGGAGGGCTGCAATTTCACCCTCACCAAAGGGGGCTTCAGGTGTGGGCAGTGGCTCATCTCTTTGGTCTGCTGCCATGTACCAGGACTCGCTGGCGTTGGCCACAGTACAAGAGTTCCGATCTCTCTGCCTTTGAGTTCTCAGGCAAAGTAGTGGGTGTTGGACTGAGGACTGTAGTTGCACCCCACCACCACCCCTGGTGGCAGAACTGCATCCAGACTAAGCTTCTTCTGCCACTTTGGTGGCAGGTAGAGCAAGAGCCTAGCTCCTCTGCTCTGGGGTGGTGTGAGGGGGAGCTCCCTTGCAGAGGAACTATCTGTCTTACAAGAGATACTGGAGAAGAAGGGAAGAAAATAGAGAAGTATATTCCCTTTTATAGACTGTCCACCAATTACCTGTAGGGTCAGGACACTGACCCAGGGGTCTGCTGGGAAATTCATATCTAGCTTTAAAATAAAATACTCTTTCGGCACAAAAACAACAAAATTAACACTTGAAAATGTGATAATTTTCAAACTACAACAAATGAAAAATGTAATTTTCTGCAGAGAAGCACAGAACGTCAAAACACCAGAGTTTTAACATATCAAACCATGACAGTCTTATACTGTAGAGTAATAAAGAATACAATATATTCACAAATGTCTTAGAGCAACCGTGAAATCTGAACTAATATCACAATCTCTCCTATCACAAAGCAATGGCAAATGGAGTTCAAGTCAGTAATGCGTTGGTGGACAAACATGAGCAGTATATCTCTGTACCTTGGCTCTTATCATAACAACATTTTTGACTCATATATAGAATCTTGTATCCAAAGGTCACAATATCATTTTGGAATTTATAAATGGCCTCGAATTTCCCTGACACTTCTTGTGCTTAACTGGTCTTTGGGAATCTGAACAAGCAAGGATGCAACACTGCTATTAACTAGTCAAACAAATGTACAGTTTTTCAGAGAAGTCCCATTTCCTATGATTTTGTCTTCTCCTTTACCTATAAACTTCTTACCAGGGTGCTGTCTCTCTTTTCCTGCTTTTCAGGTATTTATATCTCACTTTCAACTCTACAGTTGAAATGAGAAAGTACTCAGTCCCTTGATACTTTCCCCCTTTTTAGTGCTTTCATCTTCTTTCACTTTGTAACTTTGATAGCTCAGAGAGTTTTGGTTGACTGGCTGTAGACTGTAGGCTGTGATGGAACTTCTACAACTAACTCACCATGATTTTTCTCATCCAAGTTTAAAAAGAAAAAAATACCTTTTCAATTACTAAGAGAGTTAGGAATTTTCAAGTTAAAATTGTACTCCAAACCAAAAATATCTTTTTCATGTTTTTATTTAAATTGTTTGAAACCATTCCTAAGTTTTAAAATAGACTCACTTTTGTGTCACAAGTATGAGGCAATTTTGCCAAACTTCCTTAGACAGCTAGAGATTAATTAGGTGGACCTAACTTCACTCATCTAATTTTGTGTCTTTAGCTAGGCTAAGTTGGGAGTCTGTTCACCTTAGGATCCCTCCATCATTACAGCAAAATTATATTAATATTAAAAAAATGAGTCAGCTTGTGTAAGATATGTATCATTCTGTCAGGATGTCTATAACTCTCCATAAGAAAGGCTTCCATTAACTAGGCTTGTAATTTAATTGGCGCCATTAAGTACCTAACTGAAGGTGGGAT
The DNA here is from genome assembly GCA_013397515.1 of Upupa epops. Taxonomy (NCBI): domain Eukaryota; kingdom Metazoa; phylum Chordata; class Aves; order Bucerotiformes; family Upupidae; genus Upupa; species Upupa epops. The sequence goes on from VZRI01000194.1 coordinate 58,564, forward strand.
GAACTCAGGTCATTGGATTTAAAACTTTAGTAAAAAAGAGGGGTGATAGCACCCCACCATCTGTACATGTAAGCCTTGAGAGTGAATTCTCAGACCTGCAACATACATATGTGCATAGTTATATACCTATATATATATATGTGTACATATTTCATTTTATAATGTCAAAATGGACCAGCACAGTGCCACAACTGCACAACAAGATAACCACAAAACATTTACAATGCAAAAAATATATGGGAATAGTGTAGATAAACAGGGATGATAGAGGGTTCATTGAAAATCTGGTTATACATGTCTGCAGGAGTCACACCTGACAAGTAAAATTGCCTGCTTTTGCTAAAGAAAACTGCTTAGAAACACAAGCCATCCTTAAAAGTGGTCAGTGTAATGGAACTTACAATTTCAAGTGACAGCGACAATATCCCAAGTCACTAGGGACTGAACTAAATAGAACAAAAACAACCAGCCAGCCCGGGAATGCTGTGTATAATCATGACTCTGTCAAGTGTTCCTGAGGAATTCAGCGTGTCTCAGAGAGCAGCTTCCTTGCTGATCTGTTGCTTCACATTCTTCAGAGAATGTGAAATATGTGTGGCTACCGATGCAATTAATTACCAGTATAATTAAGGAAAAAAATCTCAATCTTCCAGACAGTTGCCTCAAGATACCATTTCCCTGCAGTAACTCTCATGCTACTGTAGGTATTGTACTTTGCTGCTTTAGGGTGTTGTTTATTTAACAGCATTTGACTAAAACTGAATAATGTAGCATAATTTACTTAATCTAATCAGTGATGGGTATTAGCACAAAAATAAATGAAGACCAGTACAGGTGGAATAATTTATGAAGGATTGTAGCATCTAAGTCTCCAAAAAATTTCTCTATCAGACAAGAGTGAGAGAAATAGTGTTTGAGGGTGTTGGAGCTGTTCAGTCTGAAGAAGATAAGGCTCTGCAAGGATTTTATAGAAGGCTTCCACTACCCAGAGAGGGAAAATGATAGTACAAAGGGAAATGGTTTCAAATTAAACAGTTCAGATTTAGATCATAACCGTGATGTTGGTTTTTATTGGGATAGAATGACTTTTCTTCATAGTAGCTGGTATGGCACTATGGTTTGGATTTATGCTGGAAATGGTGTCGATAACAAGGGATGTTTTAGGTACTGCTGAATAGTGCTTACACAGTGTCAAGACTTTTTCTGGTTCTCAACTTAACACACCAGTGAGCAGGTTGGGGATGAACAAGAAGTTGGGATGGGACACTGCTGTCAGGACATGGGGTAGCTGACCCCAACTTGCCAAAGAATTGCAGTAATGATGAGGCTGTAAAAGATCTTAGAGATCATCCAGTCCAACCTAAAACCAACCAAGTAACATCTAACATCTGACATCTACATCATGACACTCAGCACTTCATCCAGACTAACCTTGAACACCTCCAGAGACAGCAACTCGACCACCTCTGTGGGCAGCCCATTCCAAAATTGGAGCACTCTTTCAGTGAAAAACCTTTTCCTAA
>VZRI01000195.1:10932-31307 GCA_013397515.1 Upupa epops
GTTCCAGCCCCTCCTGGCTGTGTTCCTGTGCCACTGGGTCTGGGTGACCCTGCTGTGGCAGGGGGGTTGGACTGGATGATCTTTTGAGGTCCATTCCCATCCCTTCTGGATGAACTCATTCAGTGATAGAGTAGGAGTTTTGGTGATCAAGGGAAAGCTATAAATGTTTTAAGGTTGGTACAGTTAATAACGGGGAATCATCAAGTTATAACGGGATAACGGAGATCCATGCCTAGGGAAATAGATGGTTGTAGTGTATTAGGTATCTCCTCTACGAGACCTTTCAGAGAGGCAAATGTAAGTGTCACCAAGTATTCACAGGATACATCTAGCTGGAAGGGACCTACAAGGGTTAACTAGTCCAACTCAGTGCTCCTTGGAGAACTGCCTAACACTGAGGTGCTGTTCTAACTAAGAGCATTGTCCAGATGCTTTTTGAACTCTGACAGGCTTGGTGCTTCCCNAGGGTTAACTAGTCCAACTTAGTGCTCCTTGGAGAACTGCCTAACACTGAGGTGCTGTTCTAACTAAGAGCATTGTCCAGATGCTTTTTGAACTCTGACAGGCTTGGTGCTTCCCCGGGGAGCCTCTTCTACTGACTGATTACCCATTTCACCAGTGTGCAGTCTGTATGTTCCTGATGCAGTCTACATGCTATTTTATAGCATCCTTAGGGATGGGAAGGGACCTCCAAAGATCATCCAGTCCAACCCCCCTGCCACAGCAGGATCACCCAGACCCAGTGGCACAGGGACACAGCCAGGCAGGGCTGGAACGTCTGCAGAGAAGGAGACTCCACAACCCCCCTGGGCAGCCTGGTCCAGTGCTCTGGGACCCTCCCTGGGAAGAAGGTCCTGCTGAGATTGAGAGGGAACCTCCTCTGCTCCAGCTGGCACCCAGTGCCCCTGTCCTATCCCCAGATGCCCTTGAGCAGAGCCTGGCTCCAGCAGTTTCCTTGCGTGTACAGGTGGATGGTGGAGAGAGGAGCATCCCCTCCCCGCTCTGCTGTCCTTCTGGAGGGAGCTGTAGGCTTTGAGTAGGAAGCTGTGGACTCTGCAGGCCACCTCTCAGCCTTCTCTTAGAGAAACTCCAAGAGAAAAGACAGTAGAATTTGCCAAACAGAGTTTCCCCAGCCCAGATCCTTCCGTTTAATCTTTCTTGGACCGACAGATGTTGCTGAAACCTCTCGTGTGTCTTTAAAAATTCAGCCAGCAGCCTGACCCATCGTGTCTGCTGGTGTTGAGAAACGCGAAGGGCAGACACCTGTGTGTAACCCGGAGTCCACGTAGCTCCCTGCTGAGCCTAGCTTTGCCTTGAAGACGTGCTGCTTTCAAAGGAGTGTGTGATTCCTCAACGCTCAGGGAAGCAGCGAGGACTTCAATAATTAACTGGGATAATTTACCACTCAGCATACGAACTGTAGCCTAGTGCAGCACAGTGATGCGAGTGTAGCCTCTGATTTTTAGCCCTTCAGTTGCTGCTAAGGTTGTAGTTTTCTTTTGTTTTCTCGTGGTTTGGGGTGCTTTTTCGCCAGTTTCAGATCTCCTTGGTGTGATGTTTAAAAGTCACAGTCATACCCACATACTCAGTGAATTAGTAGGGAGTCTGCGAAGCTGAGCTCCTAGATTAACCCAAACGGGCTGCCCCGAAACAGAAAGCCCTTTAAAATCAGAGTCTGGTTAATAAACCTTCCTTTCACCTAAATGACACCTTAACCGTGCGATGCTAATACCACTCCAAAGGGGCTTAGATATTTTAAAAGACCTCCCTAGAGATGAAACCGATGCTAACAGAAGCTCTTAATAACCCCCTCCCCAGACACATAAACTCTGTGCACAGTCCCGAACAATTAAAGGGGTAAACAGGGAGGAACTGGTTTGGAATACAGGGCAGGTTACTGCTGACACTCAGTACATAAAGGCTATCACTCGTCTAACCGCTCTAACTCTTTAGAACACTCTAGTCGGAAGGAAGTGGAGACCAAATGCCAATAGAAAAGGAACCCTAACATTTTCCATATGCACTGTCATGTTCCATCCTTTTTCTAATGCTCATGTTCCATTAGCACTCAGTATTGCTGGAACCTAGGCTTGAGGAGCGAAAGGATGACAGCAAACGGGAGCCTCTCTGGCTTGTTGGGCTGTTTGCTGCGGATGCGCTACTCGCTCAGCCTAACCCCGCCTTGGTTTTGCTCTAAAAAAGAAAAACCAACCCTCGATTGACCAGGCCAACCATCCAAATCCGGATTTATTAGTGTGCCATTGGATCTAGAATGCCACTTCTCTGTTGGCAAGAGATCTGCGACTCTAAAACACTGCTCCAGCTTGGATCATTTCCATGCTAGAACGTAGCGTTGGAAAGTCCTCCTACCCTCGGCGTTGAGAGTTAAAGATCCTAAAGTGAGACTGGGAATGGAAGACCTCAGTTTACCTGCAGGCTGTCTACAGCGATGGTAGTGTCAATGCATGTTTTTCTGTGCTACCCATACACTAGCTCGGTCAACCCACTGTGTCCTTTGCCGAACGGTAAGCGCGTGAGGAGTCCTGGGGACCCAGGCCATGGCCTCCATGTGGCTTCATGCGCACCAGCCAGTTACTCTGACTGTTAGCACTGACCTGGACCCCTAATGCTTCCAAAGAAGCGATGCCTTATCGACCCGAAGCACGCTTCCTCCTCTTGGGTAGCCCAAGCGAGTAGCTGTGCGTCCCTGTGTCTGATGAGAGCTTGCAGTAATTGGACCGACTCCCACGAACACTCCATCAGTTGCCGTTTAAACACGGCTAGCCTTTGGCTACCTGAGAAATACTGAGCTCTGCATTCTTCCTATCTCTCAACTGCACAAAGTCACAAAGATTGGGTAGTCAACAGTGGGTTTTAGTAGCCATCTGGTGCGGTAGCTTGTTCTAGTTGATTAGGTGAGGAATATTTGATTATTAGAATCTTTAATTAGCAATGGATGGCTCTGTTATTGACCTGATGAGCGCTGATCATAGCTGCAATACCTACCACCTGTAGGGTGCCTGCAGCAGTGCATGTCCTGTCTGTTCTGTATGCGAATGCTCTGTGTCTGTAGTATGTCAACACCTCTCTGTAGTCCACCTGTAAGTGTGTGCATGTGTTAACTAACCCTACACCCTGCCTCGCGAGCTCTCCAGACTTGATTGTGCATCTCGTCTCGTGTTTGTGCTTTGTTTACTTGAAGTTGGATTTCCAGTCCAGTTTCGTGGTTACTGGTAGAGGACGTAAGTGCTGCTTCTAATTCCTTTAGAATCTGCCTGCTGTGACTTCCATTTGGACTGAAACCACCAAGGCAGCTGCTATTGCACTGTGCTTTCTGCTTTAGAAGTGAGGTAGCCCTGACCCAACGCTCTTACCATGTTGGGTTGCTCTCAGACCCTGGATAGATCACTCAATATTTAGGTAAAGAGAGGATGAAACTGAATCCTTCACAACGACGGTGAGTGCCCTAGACACTGAAGTTTAAAAAGCTAGCACCCTTCTGCTCTGTGAGCCTAGTAAATAGTTCCTTATAAAAACATTAAAGGGCTGGGATGCTAAAGATCTCTCTTAGTCCTGCGACTTCTGGGCTACTAGGAAAGACTTTCGATCTCTGACCTTCAGTTCAGCGAGTGTTTCTCTCGCTGAGCACCAAACACAGTCAAGCGAAAACACCTCCAACGAGAGTAGTTACAGCACAGAAAGGTCATCTACGTCCAACCCCACTGCTGGAGCAGGGATATCCTCAACTGGATCAGGTTGCCCAGAGCCTTGCCCAGCCTCGCCTGGGATATCTCCAGAGATGGGGTATCAGCTGCCTCCCTGGGCAACCTGTTCCAGTGTTCAACCCCCCTCCTGCTCAGGAGCTTCTTCCTACCATGTAAATCTCTCCTTCTCTAATGTGAAACCATTGCCCTATCACTCCAGGCCTTTGTAAACAGTCCCTCTGCAGCCTTCTCGTACCCCCTTTAGGGCCTGGAGGGTCACTCTCAGGTCCCCCCAGAGCCTTCTCTTCTCCAGGCTGAGCAACCGTAGCTCCCTCAGCTTGTCCTCCAGCAGAGGTGCTCTGGCACAGTAGGTACTGCTGAGTGTGCCTGTGTCAGTCGTGTAAAGAAGAGGGAACTGCTATCTCTACAGGTTCTTCTCTTCTGGCTGCAAGAAAGAGATTGAGGGGCTGGATGATGTGAGTGCCATGATGAGAGAAGGCAGGGCTTGAAGCTGCCAGGGGAGGGTTAGGTTGGCTGTCAGGAAGCCCTTCCTCAGGGAAAGGGTGCTCAGAGCCTGGACTGGACTGCCCAGGGCAGTGGGGGAGTCCCCGTGTCTGGAGGTGTTGAAGGACAGCCTGGCTGTGGCCCTGAGTGCCCTGGGGTGGCCACTGGGGTGATGTCAGGTGCTGGGCTGGGCTGGAGGAGCTCAGAGGGCTCTGCCAGCCTCAATCATGCTGCAGTTCTGTGACACCATGAATACACACTGAGTCTCTGCTAGAGCAGAGCCTAAGATGAACTAAATTAATCCTGGTGTAAATATGGCTTAGAAATTCCCTCTGCCTGACACCATCCCATTTTCTTCATGTCTTTAGCACCTAAAGAACTAGACAGACTAAAAATACTGACTCTGCCTTTTTCTAACAAGAAAAAAGTTCTCTTTTAAACACAGGCAGTTGGTGTGTAGTCTGGAAAACATAGACCAGAAGAGTCAGCTGTATGAAAAGAAAGATTCATTCTGGGGGAGAAAAAGATGTAAACATCAGTCAGAATTATTTACTTCAGCAGGAAGAAGAAAACCTGTTGCACCCTTCGATGTCTTAGAAGGCAATTATTGTGTGGGGTCATGCATCTTCAGATTGTTGGGTGGAATATTTAAGGGGTCAATACCATCTGAACCCCAATCTTATATTCTCTAATATGGACTCATAGATTCCTAGAGTGGGTAGGTTGGAAGGGACTTTCAAGATCACCCAGTTCCAACCCCCCTGCCATCAGCAGGGANCTGTAGCAGAGGTGCTCCAGCCCTCCCCTCATCCTCGTGGCCCTGCTCTGGGCACATGCCAACAGCTCAGTCTCCTTCCTGTGCTGGGGGCTCCAGAACTGGGTGCAGTCCTGCAGATGGGGTCTCGGGAGAGCAGACTAGAGGGGAAGATCCCCTCCCTCAAATATTATCTATACTCTAATGTTACCTGTTCTCTAGTATTATACATAAACACATAGCAATCATTACATACACTACAGTACTGTGTGAGGGCTATCCATATGATGATTAATTATCACTAAACCTTCCAGAAAAATCCTTGAATGTTGAATCACCTTACTCTGGAGAGGGAAACCAGAAGGGTCTTAGCGAATAATGTCGATGAAGAGCTAAGGCTGGTTCTGTGGTACCTGACATCTAGTTCCTAAAATCAAACAGCACATCCTGAAACCTTCCTATCCATCATCTTCAGTCGGAATGTTCTCATTGTAAGGAACAGAAATAGCCCCGGTGGTTTCAGGGTCACTAAGAGAGAACCTCTTGCATTTAGACCTAGGGATTGTTTGAGCTCTCAGGGCGAGCGGAGCTGATCCCTGGAGCACGTAATGCATTTACCCCCGTGAAAGCACTCCGGGTTCTCTCCTAGATGCTGTAAGGAGCAAGATCTTGCTTTGAATTATGGAGATCACTTAGATGACATCACTTTTAAGCGCAGCCATACTAGAAATAATCCCGTTATTAATGTCCCCTTGACATTTCTTTAATTGATTACATGTCTGAAATCCGACTTAGGCAGCAAAAAGCATCCTTCCCTTTTCCTTTATCCTTTAACATAATCTGTATTGATTGCATAGACACGGGGTGATGACAACTTTTCCAAGACAAAGAGCTCAGCCTTTTCCCTAAGTGGATGGCTACCTGCGCAGCCATCATTCCATTAAGTGTAGGGGCCCAGAACAGCCCCCAGGACTCAAGGAGAGGCCTCCCCAGTGCCCAGTATCAGGGGGAGAACGATGTCCCTAGTCCTGCTGGCTGCACTAGTGCTGATCCAAGCCAGGATGCCATTGGTGCCACCTGGGCTCCCTGCTGGTGCAGCCAGTTGCCACCCAGCGCTGCCAGATCCCTCTCTGCCAGGCTGCTCTCCAGCCACTCATCCCACAGTCTGTAGCTACAGGGGGTTCCTCAGGTTATTGATTCCTTCCACTGCAGGACTCTTGCTCGTGGGTATGAGGCTGGGGAGCCTGGTGGGGATGAAAATGGGAGCCAAGGCAGGGTTTGGAGTCTCTCTGATCTCTCCTTGCGGTGGAACAGTGCTTCCTAGTCGTTTTCTTAGGAAGATTGCTTAATACAAATATTAATCCCCATGCTCTGGGTAAACCTTCCCCGGGCATCCGCGTGTGCGCGTCGTTCAGCAGCGCTGGAATGCTCCCCGTTCGGCTTGCACCGAGCATGATTGAAACAAGACCTGGGAAAAGAAGTTCCATTATTTCCTACTCCAGCCATAACTCTCCGGCTTCTTAATTGCCAGAGAGGAGGAAAGTCATAAAATTAGTGATCCCTAAATGCACTGCTATAAATACTGGCACCGTCTGTATTTGTTTCCTCGTGAACACGTCTTCAATTAAAAGCAGTTTCATTTCTTTTCCAAAGCATCCTTTAGAACGTAGCTGGCTCTTCAGCTCCAGTTTCAGATGAGTGCTACAGGGCGCCGAGTTACATTTAGTTAAGTAAATACATCTGTTAATTCAGGGGCTGGAAGAGAATACACACTCGGAGCACAGCCTAACTGATTTCATTTAGCTAAAGCCCTGATTTAATAAACGTTGAAAGGATGCTCTAGTTTAAGGGAGTGGAGGGTTTCCCTGCTGAGGGAGCTGGGAACAAAGGAGCCTGAAGGGGGACCCCATGACTGGTGATCAAGATGGAAAGGGTGGGGGTCAGGAGGAAGGAGCCAGGCTCTGCTCAGGACAAGGGGCTCAGTGGGCTCACTCACCCAGTGCTAGGACAAGGGGCACTGGGTGTCAGCTGGAACAGAGGAGGTTCCACACCAAGAGGAGAAGCAGCTTCTTCCCGGTGAGGGTGCCAGAGCCCTGGCAGGGGCTGCCCAGGGGGGTTGTGGAGTCTCCTTCTCTGGAGATGATTCAAACCTGCCTGGACTGTTCCTGCACGACTGGGTCTGGGTGATCCTGCTGTGGCAGTGGGATTGCACTGGATGATCTTTGGAGGTCCCTTCCCATCCCTAAGGATTCTGTGGTGACAGGCAGCTGTCAGGCATTAGCCAGTCTGCAGGGCAGAACCCTTCCTGTAGAAAGGAATATTAACTCTGCAATTTGCTGGGGGGAGAAGTCTTTGTTCTACAAATAGCACCCTGTTGGACTGAGGAAGCATTTTGGGATTTTGTTTGGATTTTCATTTAGGAGGGTCCTGTGCTTTCTATTTCCATCCTCCTCCATGGGAGCTGCTTTGATGCAGAGCACTTAAGGCAGAACCCGAGATGGATTTCACATCTTAATATATAATAACGTACTGAATAAATATTTTACTGCTAATGATAAGCAGACAATGGTAATTGAAAGTAAATTTAGGCAGTGATTATACTTTCTCCACACTGTGTGGAAGAATTGACTCTTCTAAATGTGTTACGTTGTCAGGTAAGATGCTAATGATGTATTGATGCGTTCTGAACCGCATCATTTAAATTCTAATTGTAAGAGCAGCCCTGATCACCCTGATTTCAGATGCAGCAAACGTTTCCTTGGGAAAAGATGGAGCAGAGTGCTAGAAAAGCCAGTGCTGTCACTAAAGACATAAAAATACTGGTAATAAATCTGATTCTTACTGAATCCCCACAAATTTCATCATGGGATTCCCACGGTTTTCCACTTGGAAACTTGAGATGCCTTCTACGTGGTCAGTCGTGGCCTTTCTGTTTGAGATTTGTTCTGTATGATGTTATGAAGGGTTTCTTCCCTGAGAGCACTGTTGGGCATTGGAACAGGATGCTTTAGGCAGTGCTGGGGTCACCATCCCTGCAGGTGTTTCTGTGGTGTGGGGACCTGGTGCTCAGGGACAGGGTTGAGTGCTGACTTGGCACTGCTGGGTCTAAGGTTGGATTTTGTGATCCTAGAAGTCTCTTCTAAAGGAAGGTAGAACAACCCAAGACGCTCAGAGTGTTCCTGGGATTCTGTAATGAAGTAGCAAATGAATTGTTGTGTTTACTCAGTCAGAGTAAACAGAGTAAACTTTCCTCAGGGAAAGGGTGCTCAGAGCCTGGACTGGACTGCCCAGGGCAGTGGGGGAGTCCCTGTGTCTGGAGGTGTTGAAGGACAGCCTGGCTGTGGCCCTGAGTGCCCTGGGGTGGCCGCTGGGGTGATGCCAGGTGCTGGGCTGGGCTGGGGGAGCTCATAGAATCATCAGGAATCGGAAGGGACCTTGAAAGATCATCCAGTCCAAACCCCCTGCCACAGGGGGGTCACCTAGACCTCAGAGGTCCTTTCCAGCCTCAATCATTCTGGACTTCAGTTTGCACTGAAAAGGGGCCAAGGTGAATGCAGCGGTTGCCGTTCAGGGTATTTTAGTGTCAGCCCTCTCTGGGCAGGGTAGAACCAAAGCAGGGCTGCATTCTGGGGTATTTTCATTTCGGATTGTTTCCCCCCAGTTCATTCCCATAAGAACCAGCGGGTTCCCCTCTGCAGTTCCCCCCAGCGACGCGGCATTGCCCTACACGATTTGCCTGGAAGGAAAGGTTCTGTTCAGACAGGTTCAGCTAGACATGCCAAGCTGCACCGAGAGGAGAAGGTGGCGGTGCTCCCTGTGGGATGCAGCGTGAATCACTCTGACTCACGGAGCCGAAAGCAGCAGAGGAACGGGGAGCCGTGCAAGAGGCATCATGTTTTGCTGAGGCACCTTTTCTAGTCCACGTAGTTTCCAGGCTGATACGCGCTATCTTTAAAGCACTTGGGTAATTGGAGAGTGATGTCAACAGCTTTTAAAGACATAACATGCCTGGACAAAGGCCCGGGAACGCTCTGTGTGTTGGGAGGTTCTCAGGATGGAGCAGATGAACTTAAAAGCGTAGCAGTAAAATAATTAAACTGATGGCTAAACATCCCAGCTCCGAGGATGTGAATTATGAAGAAGAGATAGGACTTAATAGCCCCACGAGGAATGCGAGAAGGTTGCTAAATCCTCTACGAGACTTTAGCAAGTTGGTAGATGAGTTGCCCGGAGGCAGAGGCCGTTGCTGCCTAGTAGACCTGGTGCAGGATGAAAGAGCATGCGGACGTGCAATCTGGAGGCAGAGGGAGAAGGAGGTTAGCTGAAATCTTAAAACCAGGCTCTGGTTGAGCTGGAATGTTAATGATTCGCAGCGGTGGAAGCTTTCCCACGAACCACCAAGACTCCTCTGTTCTATAGCAACCTCGTATATTTTTATGCCTTTATGATTTACTTCTAGCACTGCATTTCTTTCCTGTGCTTGTGCTTTAGACTTTGCTTTCACGTCAGAGGATTAGCTAAAATAACTTAGTCTTCTAATGTTAAATCAGTGCAATGACACATAACGTCACAGAGTCAGGGAATCATTGAGGCTGGCAGAGCCCTCTGAGCTCCTCCAGCCCAGCCCAGCACCTGACATCACCCCAGCAGCCAGACCAGGGCACTCAGGGCCACAGCCAGGCTGTCCTTCAACACCTCCAGACACGGGGACTCCCCCACTGCCCTGGGCAGTCCAGTCCAGGCTCTGAGCACCCATTCCCTGAGGAAGGGCTTCCTAACAGCCAACCTAGCCCTCCCCTGGCAGCTCCAGTCCCTCTCATCCTGGCACTGGGTGCCTGGGAGCAGAGACCAACCCCACCTGACTGCAACCTCCCTTCAGGGAGTTGTGAAGTGTGATAAGGTTCCCCCTGAGTCTCCTATTCTCCAGACTGAACCCCCCTCCAGCTCCCTCAGCCTCAATTCATCAGCCTTTCCCTCCAGTCCCTTCCCCAGCCTCTCCTCTGAACCCATTCCAGCTCCTCAATCTCTTTCTTGCAGTGAGGGGCTCAGAACTGCCCCCAGTGCTTGAGGTGATGCCTCCCCAGTGCCCAGTCCAGGGGGAAGGCGACCAAGCTGAGCAGAACAGTTCTCCTGGAAGCAGGAGTCAGTTTAATTATAGCTGAAAGTACTCTTGATGCTTTCCTGATCATTGCAGACCACAAACCCTTCCTGTAAGACAACGAGAGACTTCTGTGCTTGCACAGGAGACAGAAAACTGATAGGAACCATAAAAACCCACCTACAGAAAAGAGGAAAAGGAGGGGGGGTGAATGATCGGGACAAAAAGCAACTGACACTGCAGTTCATCCCTCTGCTGGATGGGCAGCTCACGGGCACTGCTCAAAGAGCAGCCAGTGCCTGGAAAGAACAGGTGCTGTCCAGGTGACAGAGAAATAAGAACCCAAGCACAGTGTCAAATTAAGAGAGCACTTCTCCCCGTGCCCATCTTTATTTCACACCATGGGGTTTTGTTTCTGCTGGCTGGCCACAGGGCAGCCCTCGACAGGGCTCGTTCAGGTTTATTCTGTGGGGTGATGGCAGCTGCTGGGCTGGGCTGGAGGAGCTCAGAGGGCTTTGCCAGCCTCAATCACTCTGTGACTCTGTGTTGGAGGCACTAGGTAAAAGCCAGACGCTGACTTCTGCCAGCTGCTGGATGTCGGTGGTCCCTTGGACCGGCGAACAAGGTGGCCTTGCCTCCCTTTCTGCAGGCCAAGCACCATTTGCAAGTTGGTGAACTGGAGGGGGGGGGTTTAACCCAATGCAAGGCAGAGCCTGCAGCTGGACCAACGCTGCTGACACCCACTGCCCAAACCTTGAGCTGGCTACTGATTCCAGCCCCCCAAACAAGGACCAAACAAATAAACCACCCCCCTTGCCTGAAACAGCAGAGCGAACTCAACCCTTCCAAAGTTTGAATCCAAAGTCGTCGGAGGGCAGTGGTTTGGGGGAGTTTCTGTTACTCCTGGCAGTTTCAGAGGGTTTCTTTTCCCCAAAGCCTATTAAGCCGTGGTTATGTTTACAGATAAAAAGCAGCTGTTTGTCTGAACATTCTCTTCCTGGGGCCAACCTGTGAGAGCTTCAGCGGGGCAATAGTTTTCCCTCCTTTATTTCCCTCTGCTGCTCTCCAATTCTGTGTGCAGAGGTCTCTACAGGCTCTATTGTACTAGTGATCGACGCGGTCAGAGCTGTGGGTTTCCTCATTAGAGTCCCTTTTGTTCCCCACAGTGCTTTGGAGGGAAGGAAAATAAACCAGTCAACAAAGACTTTAGGGAAAATTATGGGAGAAGCTGAGCAGGATAAGTAGCTCTACATAATAGTTTAATAGAAAAAGAGGAGTGCATTATGTTTCTAGAAAGATAAGCTTGAGGAGTGTAAATTCTACCTCAACAACAGCTGTAAAGGTTCTTCGCCCTCTTTTTCCTCGTGTTTCCAGATACTGATATGAAGAGTGGGATTTTGGCTTTGGATAAAGCTGATGGCTTGCCTGATTCTCTCCATTCCAACTGCTTTTTCTCCTCTTTCAAACCATGGTCCTGCTACTCTGACTTCACTGCCTGGGTTTTAAACTGTGCAGTGCTTCTCTGAATAAACTGGCTCAGGTTTTCTGGTCTCGCCAGTCGGATAGAATTCAGCCTCCTGATCTGCTCGGTTACCTCCTGTTCAGTTCATTCCTTTTCTAGTATAGATCATATTTGTAGCTCCTGCCTTCTCTCGACTCTTTCTCTTGGTCCCCTTTATAATATTCAGTTACTCTACCTGTTTTATTCAGGGCTGAATTCCCCCTGAATATGTTTCTGGTGTGCAGAGATTATCCTTAGGGATGGGAAGGGACCTCGAAAGATCACCCAGTCCAATCCCCCTGTCACAGCAGGATCACTCAGACCCAGTGGCACAGGAACACAGCCAGGCGGGGCTGGAACGTCTGCAGAGAAGGAGACTCCACAGCCCCCCTGGGCAGCCTGGTCCAGGGCTCCGGGACCCTCCCTGGGAAGAAGGTCCTGCTGAGATTGAGAGGGAACCTCCTCTGCTCCAGCTGGCACCCAGTGCCCCTTGTCCTAGCACCAGATGCCCTTGAGCAGAGCCTGGCTCCATCCTCCTGACACCCACCCCTCACAGATTGAGAAACAGGAATGAGGTGCCCCCTCCACCTCCTCTTCTCCCAGCTCAAGAGCCCCAGCTCCCTCAGCCTTTCCTCATCAGGGAGCTGCTCTACTCCCTTCATCCTCTTCGTTGCTCTACGCTGGACACCCTCCAGCAGCTCTGTGTCCTTCTGGAACTGAGGGACCAGAACTGGACACAGCACTCCAGATGAGGTCTCACCAGTGCAGAGCAGAGGGGGAGAAGAACCTCTCTTGATCTGCTATGCACCCCCATGATGTACTGGTCTAACCCCCAATTCTCCTACCTTCCTAGTCCCTTCTCTTGCCTTTCCAATGCTTGGAGGTTGTTGAAAAGCTCACGAGGAAAAGGAGTGACATGTTATCAGGGAGAGGATCTGCACCCAGGTAACCACTGGTTCTAGTGCCTGAGCTAACAAACATCTTTTGCTGGGTCCTTTGTCTTTCTTCAACTGATTCCTGGAAGAGAGAGACCCAAGGTCAATCCCAAGGTAGATATTAAACACACTTCAGCAGTGCTTTGGTAATGCTTTGTGAAAACACAGGAGAGCCTTCGGCTCTGGCGCCGTGAAAATGGGACCCCAACCACCTGGATCGTGATATTCACGGCGAGAGTCGGATAATCCAGGTGACACTCTGTCTGCTCCAGCATAATCCCTCCCCTCTGATGGAACCTGCAGCAACTCAGCAAATACCTTCCTGTCTCACAGCGCTGGCAGTGCCTCTATCTCCAAACACAGCCTAAACCTGGAGGCCAACGGATCCGACCGCGCGTCAGCGGACCTCACCGCCGAGGTACTCATGCAGGGCCATGATAAACCCAGCCACCTGCATCCCAGTCAATAATTCACGGTGAGCATCGCTCCCCACTGCATCTGCTGCAGGTCGCTTCCAAGCCTCTCGAGACCGGCTCCTGACTATTTCAGTGTGGTGGCCAAGCCTTAGTGATGCCAAGCGCGAGGTGCAGTATGAAACGTTACAGAGGGTTCAGGAGGATGGAGTGTGTCCCGGGTGCACGGGGATTTAGGGTTCCTGTTTGAAAAGTGCCTGTGGGTTGCTGTGAGGTGACTTCTATGCCAAGCAGTACCCTGATGGAAAATGGATGGCTTCTCCCCAGTGCTGCATGAGCTTCCAGAAGCCTCTGTAGGCTGAAAGGTGGTGTTTTACTTCAGTCACTGCAGTGGATGTGGATGTTAGACATCGTTGTGATCAGAGCAATGAGACAAAATAACACAGCCATATCTATCTGTATTCACAAGTACACAGAGCATCAGGGGTTGGAAGAGACCACCAGAGGTCATCAAGTACAACCTCCCTGCTGGAGCAGGACCATAGAACATAGGGCAGGTTACACAGAATGGCATCTGGATGGGATTTAAAGTCTCCAGAGAAGGAGACTCCAATACCTCCAGGGGCAGGAGCCTTCCAGGGCTCTGTAACCCTTAAAGAAATTCTTCCTCCTGTTGTGGTGGAAGTTCCTCTGCTCCAACTCACACCCAGTGTCCCTTGTCCTGTCACAGGGCACAAGTGAAAGGAGATTGTCTCTTCTTCCCCCCCCCAGATGGATTTAGAGACAGTGATGAAGTCCCTTCCTAGTCTTCTCCTCTCCAAGCTGAAAAGTCCCAGGTCTCTCAATCTCTCCTCATAAGTTAGGTGCTCCAGTCCTCTAATCATCCTCTTGGCCCTCTGTTGGACTCTCTCAATCAGATCTCTGTCCCTCTTAAACCGGGGAGCTCAGACCTGGACACAATAGTTCAGACGTGGTCTCACTAGAGCAGAGTAAGAGGGAAGGAGGACCTCCCTTGCTCTGCTGGACACACTCTTCTTGAGATCCCACCCCAGGATCCCATTGGCCTTGGCCACAGGAGCACAGTGCTGTCCCACGGAGAACTTGCTGTCCATGAGAACCCCAAGGTCCCCTCCAGAGAGGTGCACTGCTCTGCCGATATATATACAGACACGTGCCAGTAAACAAGGACCCCCGGGAGCAGACAGGAAACATCTGAAAAGTACTCTGTGGTTCAAGCAGATCTTTCAGTCCTGGAGGAAACCACTGGATAATGGGCCAGTAAGTCAAGAGAACTGACAGTTTTCCATTACTGAGCTCAATTACCACGTTAGACACCGGGGTGTGTGTGTGTACAGGCACACCGACGAGCACTCTCCGTGAGGGATGTGTCAGCAGTACCCTACAAGAAATGTTTTGCTGAAAGATGGCTGTGTCGTTGGAACGGAGATGCTATCTTTCAATCTCGAGCAGAGAGGATGCAAAGTATGAGGCATGCCCTTCCTTGGTGTGTTATAACTGGAGGCAGGCATGCTGCCTAGTTTCTTAAGTATGCCAGTTGGGACACACCTCCACTGAAGCAGATAAAGAGCATGAAGACAGACACGTTGGATAGCATTTCTTTACAGAATTAGTGTAAAGCATCGTCTGTAGTCCTCCCTCACCGTCTTCTGCTAGATAGAATCTAGCCCTAACGAGCTAGGGCTGTATCTAGCCGAGCTAGGTCTGTATCTAGCCGAGCTATGCGAGAGGAGGAGAATGAGATAAGCATCAAATCATTCCTAAGGGAGTGGAGGCTCTCCTTCTTAAGCAGTCTTGGGTAAAATTGCCCTGGACTTGGGAAAGTTATGCTGGATACTACTGGAAACAGAAGGGAAGAGAAACTTAGCGAACAGAGTATTAGGCAAGTCATTTATACCTTCCCAGGGAGGGTCCCGGAGCCCTGGACCAGGCTGCCCAGGGGGGCTGTGGAGTCTCCTTCTCTGCAGACGTTCCAGCCCCGCCTGGCTGTGTTCCTGTGCCACTGGGTCTGGGTGACCCTGCTATGGCAGGGGGATCGGACTGGGTGATCTTTCCAGGTTCCTTCCCATCCCTAAGGATTCTATGAATCTACCCTTTGCAGACACCAAATGATGAACCACAGTTCATCCAGGAACCTGAAACACCTTCCCACTGCAGTGTTTGAACTAGAGCTGGAAGGAAAGCTTTTCATTCCTTCTCTTGTTCCCTTTGGTTCAGGTTAATTCTCGTCATGGTGTAACCTCGTTTGCACCAAGCAGGGGTTCCCCTCAATCTATCAGTTGCACGAGAAAATTGAGAGTATTCATGTAATGAAGCCTAAACCTCCAGAGACTGAGAAATATTGCTGTGCAACAAATAATGCCTCATACGAGCTCTCAGGGGCAGTGGGAATTGGGGCTCCTCTGCTCCACTTAGAATGCGAACAGTGCTTCACGGCACTAGGACTTCATTTCTCGTCTGTGCATAGTGTGCATATCCTCATCTGCCCTAGCCTGACTGGGCTAAGCTCAGCTTTTGGAATTTGTCCCTGCTCTGCTGTGCTTGCTGGTGGAGCTACCCAAAACACAACTCTCTCTCTGATTTAAAAACCCAGGGGGGTTGTGGAGTCTCCTCTGGAGCCGTTTCAAACCCACCTGGGCTGCTCCTGTGCCACTGGATCTAGGGGATCCTGCTCTGGCAAGGGGGTTGGACTGGATGCTCTTTGGAGGTCCCTCCCGACCCCTAACACTCTGAAAGTCCACTGTGTTCTTTTATGTCTCTTGGGCTTTCTCTGTCTCAGTGTCTTAAGTACAAGTGATGGATTACAGACACTAAATGGATCTGAGGTAATGGGAATCTCAAGGAACCTGATCATCAGGGGAGGGGGTGATGACTCAAAGCTGACCCGAGTACACGGAAGAATCTGTGTCACCCTCCAGTTTAACTCACCTGCCCACCTGTCGATGCCTGCCTCATTTCACAGGTCCTTTCCATGGTTTCTCTCACTGATGGGACTGTTTTGTTGGCAGGTTTCTGGTTTGCCTGGTGCATTAATAGACGAGAGGCAGGATGTGAGTCCTGCATCCAGCTCTGGAGCCCTCAGCATGGGAACGACAGGGATTTGATGGAGTGGGTCCAGAAGGGGCTGGAGCACCTCTGCTACCAGGACAGGCTGAGGGAGCTGGGGTTATTCAGTCTGGGGAAGACAAGGCTCTGGGGGATCTGATAGCAACCTTCCAGTCCCTGAGAGGGGCTACAAGAAGGGCCAGAGTGACAGGACAAGAGGCAGTGGTTTCACATGAGAGAAGGGCAGACTGAAATGGGCTGTTAGGAAGAAGCTCTTGAGCAGGAGGGGGTTGAACAGGGGAACACGTTGCCTAAAGAGGTAGTTGAGGCCCCATCCATGCAGATACTCCAGGTGAGGCTGGACAAGGCTCTGGGCAAGCAGATCTAGTTGAGATTGACCCTGCTCACTGCAGGGTGATTGACCTAGGAGACCTTTGGAAGCCTCTTCCAATGCAGGCCAGCCTGTGATTCCATGATGATTACTCTGAGAGAACAGAAAGGCTTTAATTGCTGTCATTAAGTGAAATAAGTGTCATCTGCTGACTTTCTCTGCTCAGTCTGTGTCTGACTGAGGATTTGCAGTTTGTTTCAAGGGTAACACGTTTCCAGCAATGTCAGTCAGTAACTGCACTGCCTGAGGTCAGGACTTGCAATGACTGCATCACAAGAGACTTCTAGTCCAGTTAGCATCTCTGCAGATAGGCAGAAGATCTTGTCTACCTGAAAACAGGCCTCGAGAGCAGAGTGGAAACAATCCATGAGCTCCAAAAAGGAACTCAGTAGTGCTCACTGACCCTCTATGCTTTTAATTGCTTTTCAGTTACTCTGATCTGTTGGGGAGAGGAATACAATCATAGAATACATTATAAATAGCTCACCCTCATGTATAGCCTTGAGAATCCTAGAATCCTTAGGGATGGGAAGGGACCTTGAAAGATCATCCAGTCCAACCCCCCTGCCACAGCAGGATCCCCCAGACCCAGTGGCACAGGAACACAGCCAGGCGGGGCTGGAACGTCTGCAGAGAAGGAGACTCCACAACCCCCTGGGCAGCCTGTGCCAGTGCTCCGGGACCCTCCCTGGGAAGAAGGTCCTGCTGATATTGAGATGGAACCTCCTCTGTTCCAGCTGGTACCCAGTGCCCCTCATCCTAGCACCAGCTGCCCTTGAGCAGAGCCTGGCTCCATCCTCCTGACACCCACCCCTCACAGATTGAGAGACAGGAATGAGGTCCCCCCTCAGCCTCCTCTTCTCCCAGCTCCAGAGCCCCAGCTCCCTCAGCCTTTCCTCAGCAGGGAGCTGCTCTCCTTCCTTCATCCTCTTCGTTGCTCTACGCTGGACACCCTCCAGTAGCTCTGTCCCCTTCTGGAACTGAGGGGCCCAGCACTGGACACAGCACTCCAGACGCAGCCTCCCCAGTGCAGAGTAGAGGGAGAGAAGACCCTCTCTCCATCTGCTAACCACCCCCTCCTGATCCCTCCCAGCAGAATGAGGAAGACACTGTAAGCCATAACCTTGATTTATTTCTGTAGGTGAAAAGTGCCTACAACTTGGAAACGACTCTGTCAGCTCCTTCTCAACTTCATTTTCCTGAAATTGTCTTCAAATTTTGCATCAATAAATCTCGCTCCGTGGTGTTGACAGAGCAGGTATTCGGCGGAAGCCACAGGTCTGTCACCCGCTATGGAATGAGGAGAAACTGAGGGAGCCTAATATTAAGATAAAGGGGGGTTGGGGTTCTTTTTCGGGAGAGAATGAACAGAATTGCTCTTTGAGCATTTATCTCAGTCTGGAGCAGCTGGTTTTCTCATGCAGTGCTCCTGGCTGTAAAGATCGCAGCTGGAAAGGGTGCTCCTTACTTTTTAAGGTAGAATCCCTGCCCGTGGCAGAGGGGTTGGAACTGGATGATCCTGGGGTCCCTTCCAACCCTGACTGATTCTATAGCTTCTTCCCAGGGAGGCTGATGGAAGGGGCTGCCTGGGGGGTTTGTGGAGTCTCCTTCTCTGGAGACGTTTGAAACCCACCTGGACTTAGTCTGAGTGATCCTGCTGTGGCAGAGGGATTGGACTGGATGGTCTTTCCAGGTCCCTTCCCATCCCTAAGGATTGCATGAAATAGACTCCTTATCCACTGAAGGAATGCTTCCCAACACTGCTAGCAGCTGCTCTTCTGTTTCTGTCAAGTTCTACTGGAGGACTAGCTAGTCAGCCTGTGATCTGTTGGGGCATGAACAATCTTCCTAGCAGATTGTCTAGTGTAGTTCACTGACCACAGCTGTCACCCAGAGGAGATTGTTTAACACGGTGTGAATCTCTGGTGTGCTCCCCGTGTAGCTGAGTGACTGTTCCAGTATGTAAGCTTAGCTGTTAGGAACGATAAAGGACTCTTTTAAAAAGATGTTTTCACACTGTGGTGGTGATGGTTCAAGTTATCAAACACGGCTGGGGTTGTGTTTTGACTGAGAGACAGCCATACAGAGACACACACACTGATCACAGAATCCTTAGGGATCAGAAGGGACCTGGAAAGATCATCCAGTCCAATCCCCTGCCACAGCAGGATCCCCCAGACCCAGTGGCACAGGACCACCGCCAGGCTGGGCTGGAACGTCTGCAGAGAAGGAGACTCCACAGCCCCCCTGGGCAGCCTGGTCCAGTGCTCCGGGACCCTCCCTGGGAAGAAGGTCCTGCTGAGATTGAGAGGGAACCTCCTCTGCTCCAGCTGGCACCCAGTGCCCCTTGTCCTGTCACCAAGTGACCTTGAGCAGAGCCTGGCTCCATCCTCCTGACACCCACCCCTCATATCATTAGGGGTTGGAAAGGATCTCCAGGCATCATCGAGTCCAAACCCCCTGCTCTAGCAGGACCATAGAACAGGTTACATAGGAATGCATCCAGATGGGTCTGGAATGTCTCCGGAGAAGGAGACTCCAAAATCAACCTGGGCAGCCCCTTGCAGGACTCTGTCACCCTCACAGTCAAGTAGTTCTTCCTCCTGTTGGGTGGAAGCTCCTGTGCTCCAACTCACACCCAGTGCCCTTTGTCCTGTCTCAGGGTGCAAATGAAATGAGATTGTGTCTTCCATCTTCACACCCAGCCCTCATGGATTTAGAGACAGTGATTACATCCCCTCTTTGTCTTCTCCTTTCCAAGCTGAGAAGTCCCAGGTCTCTCAATCTCTCCTCATAAGGCATGTGCTATAGTCCCCTCATCATTCTCGTGGCCCTCCATTGGTCTCTTTCAATCAGATCTCTGTCCCTCTTGAACTGGGGAGCCCAGAACTGGACAGAATACTCCTCCCTCATCCCTGCAATTAGGAGCTCTGAGCAAGACTGCCAATGCAGTCCCTGTGTGCATTTGAACAACTCTCACCCCAAGTCCTCAAGGCTCCTGCTAATCCTTTTTGCTCATCTTTAACTGGCGATGGAAGAACCTGCATCCCGCTACGGTCACACTGCATCAGCTGCATCTGCTGAACACATGTAGTTGTTTTCTCCCCCAGTAGAAAGCGAGGCAAACCCAACTGACTTCATTCCATGTCTCTGTTGTCACTCTAATTCTTCCTGGGTACCCACACGGATTGAATAAGGAGAATCACAGAGACTCAAGAATAGCTGCAGCAATTCTGAGCTCATTTGAAATGGTTTTGCAGTTACTGTGGAAGCAGCAGGCATTCAGCTCTGTTGGTTTTCCGCTGCTGGGAGGCACCCTGATGCTGTTATTTCCATGGGAGTTTGGATTGTCCGTGCAGTGCTGGAGTGCCCAGGGGAGGGACTGAGGCTGGGATAGGAAGAGCCCCGAAGCAGAGGCATGACTGACATCATGACGCCCTTTCCATCGTAACTGCAAACCGCAGCCACCGGGGTCGATGATGCTGGTCTAAAGATATTCCCCTCTGGCTCTCATTCGGGACGGGCAGGATGCTGATGCTTCAAAGGAACGGGCTCCGAGCGGGAATTAGAGCCTGAGTGAAAGGGTTGCATGCTGTGGTGCTCAACAGCACTCTGGTCTCTCTGCTAGGTGGCGGGGGGGAGAGTTTTGACTCTTTTAAAAGCAAAACAGCAGTCCTTATCCCTCCTGGCAGCAGCCCTGTGGGCAAAGGAAGACCTGAAACTCTTGGGTTTGTAGCTCTTGCTCTACTCCTGCATCTGTGACCACAGCACAGCCTTTGGTCTCCGGTTGCCAGCTCTGTGCATTCACAGTTGCATTAGAAAACAATGATATAAAGATTAAGATTTAAAGAAAATCTGGTTCTTTGGGTTCTTTTTAGGTTTGGAGGGGGGGTTCTCTTTCCCTTTGTAATAAATGGTTTAGAGATGGAGCTGGCTCTCTTGAGCTGGAGAAGAGGAGGCTGAGGGGTGACCTCATTCATGTCTATAAATAGGTGAGGGGTGGGTGTCAGGA
>VZRI01000195.1:38349-60349 GCA_013397515.1 Upupa epops
TTGCTCCTCTGCCCCTGCTCCAGCCCCTCAATCTCTTTCTTGCAGTGAGGAGCCCAGCACTGCCCCCAGGACTCAGGGGGAGGCTTCACCAGTGCCCACTACGGGGGGGGGAATTATGTTCCTAGTCCTACTGGCCACACTAGTGCTGATCCAGGCCAGGATTGTTGCCCAGAACCTCATTTCCAGAAGGACACAGAGTTGCTGGAGGTGTCCAGCGTAGAGCAATGAAGATGATGAAAGAAGGAGAGCAGCTCCCTGCTGAGGAAAGGCTGAGGGAGCTGGGGCTCTTGAGCTTGGAGAAGAGGAGGCTGAGGGGGGACCTCATTCCTGTCTCTAAATCTGTGAGGGATGGGTGTCAGGAGGATGGAGCCAGGCTCTGCTCAAGGGCATCTGGGGACAGGACAAGGGGCACTGGGTGCCAGCTGGAGCAGAGGAGGTTCCCTCACAATCTCAGCAGGACCTTCTTCCCAGGGAGGGTCCCGGAGCACTGGACCAGGCTGCCCAGGGGGGCTGTGGAGTCTCCTTCTCTGCAGACGTTCCAGCCCCGCCTGGCTGTGTTCCTGTGCCACTGGGTCTGGGGGATCCTGCTGTGGCAGGGGGTTGGACTGGATGATCTTTCCAGGTCCCTTCCAGTCCCTAAGGATTCTAGGATTCTAAGATACAGAAGAAAATGAGTTGAAGTATGAAATTACGGCTACTCCAGTCCAGAGCTCACCCAGACACGAGTACAGCTGATTTCCTTCCCTGAGAGAAGTAAACCCAATTGATCCATAAAGGAACCGGAGCTTTCCTGGGTTTAGACAGTGTTTTATGAAGAGCTCCAACGAGTCCATCTGCAATCTTTTGCTCCTCTGCATTGCTACGGAAAGCAAAAGGGGTGTTTCCTAGGCTTCTTATTTGTATGCTGCCCCAATCCTGCTCACACAAGCAATTTGTTTTAAGAGACATACTGTTTGGAGCCTGACTGCCCCATTACATTGGTGTGAAGAAAATTGCAGCACACAAACCCCCTTAACCTCTATTAGTCTTCAGCGGTATGGAATGCTTTTTACCCTGTCACATCTCGTGTTCCACTGCTCCAAGATCAAGCCATATGGAATATTCATCAGTTTAAATCATGTCGGAGACAAACACTAGCTTCCTCCGACATCGAAACGAGTAGCTGCTCTTGAGTATTATAATGCCATTTGTTATCTATTTCAGCAACAGAGAGAGTTCATTACTGGACAAATTAGTTTCTAAGTCAGTGATGCTGAGCAGTAAATAATTGAAATCAGGAGAACTGCTCCGAAGGCCTTTTCTGCCTCCTTGAAATGAGTACAAATCGCACGTCGCCTCCGTGGGGATGGGTTTAGATCACGACTCCTGCAAGCGATCTGCTCTAGAACATCAGGTTGAGGCTGTAAATGAAACTGAGGGAGGCATCCAAACGTTCTGATCACAGCCCAAGGCTTCATGGAGCCGGCTGCTCTGCAGACAACGCTGTTGTGGAGAGAGCACCATCAGGAGACTGCAGACAGGTTCGGTACCTGATGGAGAGAGGTATCAGGCATTGGGAATGGTAACAGAGTGGAATCAAGGGCCAGGTTTTCCTCCAGTACAAAGTTCCAGCCTTAAGGAATCAGAGGACAGCTGAATGTTGGCTGGAACCAAAGCTTATGGAATGTTTGTGGCACAAAAGGTCATAGAATCCATCGTCCCTTCCACCCTGAACCATTCCATGGATCTGTGAATCCCTGAATCCCTGGCCTTGAGCTGCAAGTACCAATAATAAGCAGGAATAATGCAAACTCTTCTTTGCTTCCTCCCGACTCATAGTTTTTCTACTCCCAGGGTATTCCAGACCTTCAGTACTCAAACAAAGAGGAAATGAACTGCTGGGGCACATTCTACTTCCATTTTTATATCTCTTTTGTGTGTTGAACTTGAAATGTCTCTACACAACCACGAAGCTCGGCTTTCCGCTTCGATGCCAGTGCTTCCACTGCAGGTGTTGACAGTATTTGAACTCCAGATCTCATTTCATGTATGTGAAGGTGAACCCCAGGCTATCATTTTATGCTACAGGCTTCTTCTCTTCCTCTACTCTGCCCTGGTGAGGCATCACATGCATTATTGTGCCTAGTTCTGGGCTTCCTGGTTCAAGAGGGGCAGAGATCTACTTGAGGAAGCCCAATGGAGGGCTACAAGGATGATGAAGGGACTGGAAGAGCTGCCTTGCAAGGAAAGGCTGAGAGACCCAGGGTGTTTTACTCTGGAGAGGAGATGACTGTGTGGGGATCTCATTATTACCCCAGGGACCAGGATGGTTGGGCACTGACCTGTTGGAGAGCAGTGGAGGAGAAAGAAACTTGGGGGTCCTAGTGGCNTGCCCATCAGACCATGAGGACTGGGTGTCAAGAAGGCAGGGACAACCTCTTTTCACCTGTGCCCTGGGGTAGGACGAGGGGCAGTGGGTTCCAGCTCAAGGACAGGACATTCCACCTCGACACGAGGAGGAAGAACATCACTGTGAGGGTGACAGAGCCCTGGAACAGGCTGCGCAGAGAGGCTGTGCAGTCTCCTTCTGGAGCCTTTCCAGCCCCGTCTGGATGCATTTCTGAGTGATCTGCCCTAGTTTTGGTCCTGCTCTGGCAGAGGAGTTGGACTCGATGATCTTCAGAGATCCCTTCCCACCCCTGCCAGGCTGTGATTCAGAGAGTGCCTATAAATCAGAACCTCTCCACCATTCAACTCCTTAGGACCGCAGTCGGGTGCTGTGTGAGCAAACCCGAGCCATGCTTTCTGAACGAGCCCTCTCCTCCTTGCTAGACGTCTTTCGGGGCTCTTGGCTGAGTCTTGGTGGTTCGGGTGTGCCTCGACGTGTGAGGAGCCGTGCAGCTGGGGTATAAAGAAAGGGAGGAAGAACTTGTGATGAAGAACTCGTGTGTCTGCGTGCCGCTTTCCGTGCTCCTCCCCAGCACAACGGAGACACTAACGGTCTCAATAGGAAGTGTTGAGCAAGCACTAATTATTTCCAGAAGTTGTTCTGTTCCACAGCCCAATTAGGAGAAAGACAGATTTGAATTCAAAACTCTCGTCGTTAGAGAAGATAAATTTGCAGGGTAGAAACAGATTTAGATCTTGGCTGAGTGTTCTCCACAAACACAGCCTGCAGTGTCCAAGTGTGAACAACAAGAGTGGTGCCTACTGACAAAAAAATCACAACAAAGGCTTTTCACCAGTGCCAGGCTGGGGGGGGAGTGAGGAGCTCCTGGAGGGGAGGAAGATGCTGCAGAAAGCTCTCTACAGGCTGGGGCAATGGGCAGAGGCCAAGGGGATGAGGTTTAACAGGGCTAAGGGCAGGGTCCTACCCTTTGGCCACAGTAACTCCCTGCAGCTACAGACTGGGGGATGAGCAGCTGGAGAGCAGCCTGGCACAGAGGGACCTGGCAGCACTGGTTGACACCTGGCTGAACAGGAGCCAGCAGGGTGCCCAGGTGGCACCAAAGGCCAGGGGCATCCTGTTCTGGATCAGCACTAGTGTGGCCAGCAGGACTAGGGACGTCANACCTTCTCCTGTACAACTCCCTCAAAGGAGGCTGTAGTCAGGTGAGGTTGGGCTCTTCTCTCAGGCACCCAGTGCCAACATGAGAGGGCAGGGCCTGAAGCTGCCAGGGGAGGGTCAGGTTGGCTGTTAGGAAGCCCTTCCTCAGGGAAAGGGTGCTCAGAGCCTGGACTGGACTGCCCAGGGCAGTGGGGGAGTCCCTGTGTCTGGAGGTGTTGAAGGACAGCCTGGCTGTGGCCCTGAGTGCCCTGGTCTGGCTGTTGTGATGACATCAGGTTCTAGGCTGGGCTGGCTGAGCTCAGAGGGCTTTCCCAGCCTCAATCATTCTACGACTCTGTAATATTTGAAGAGTTTCAGATGTTGCCAGTAAATCTAACTTCTTCATAGAGGACTAAATATTTGCTCTCTGGAAATCGCTGCCCCTCGTGCTCTGCAATACCGAGATGTCTTTGGATCTAACTCTGCCACTGGCTGCTCTGCACATCTAATCCTGCAAGAGGAACAATCATTCCCCATATAAATAGGAGAGTCAAAGCAAGAAATCCCTCGGAAAAGTCTCCTTGGGTTTAAGGTGTCTTTCCAAAGAGCCCGTCGGTGCTGACACTGAGTGAGAGGACAGTCCCAACCATCCCTAGACCAAGGCGTTCAGTGTTACCCAAGCGATGTTATCATGCAGAAAGGAGGGATCACAAAAAAGATTGAGCAACAGTGCCTCTAAGAGGACTCGTACGCAATAGATTTCACCAAAATATATAGGGCCTGGGCTCAAACGCCCTGTTCCTTGCGCGGGGATGCTCTCTCCTACTCAGCACTGTCCCGAACGCGTGAAGTTTTGCGAGAGCGAACGTGCCGTTTCGTCTCGGCAGGAGGGGTGATGGATGCTGCACGGACAACCGGGACTCTGTCTGGCTGCTCTGGCAGGGATTCTCTGCGATTGATCCATGCGGCTATCACAGAGCAGAT
Source organism: Upupa epops (assembly GCA_013397515.1). Taxonomy (NCBI): domain Eukaryota; kingdom Metazoa; phylum Chordata; class Aves; order Bucerotiformes; family Upupidae; genus Upupa; species Upupa epops. The sequence goes on from VZRI01000195.1 coordinate 42,860, forward strand.
CTCTGAACCCTGCAGAAGATGCTGTGATGGCATTAGGAATGGTGGGGACACATCTGCTCTGGGAGCAGGATACCCCTTGGAATTCCTTCCTCTCCCTCCAGGTTTCAGTTGCAGCAATGTGAAGGAGCGTGATCGCGTGTACTCTGTCATTCCAGTCATTCCTAGTGATTGTAGTTCCAAACCCTAGCTTGATGTGTGGCTACCAAGCTACAGCCTCTGCTGTGCTGCAGGCTACACAACAGACCCTTCTTGTAGGGAGTAGACAGAATGAGAGGGAGACAATGATGCTGACTAAAGGCTCTGTGAACCTGGCACCAACTGTGCCTTAGAACACAACAGACAGCCTGAAAGCAGCACTGAGGCTGCAGGAATGGACTAGTTTCAATCATGCCTTCCAGCCCTGCCTGGCTGTGTTCCTGTGCCACTTGGTCTGGGGGATCCTGCTGTGGCAGGGGGATTGGACTGGATGGTCCTTCCAGGTCCCTGCCCATCCCTAAGGATTCTGTGGTGACCCAGTGATTCATGAGCATCAGTCCCTACTGTGAGACTGACAGCTTCAAGGTCCCTGTGTGGAAGTCTGCAGAGTGCCCTCCTGCTGAAAGAGATGGCTGGTTTGGGCTTCCAACCCCCTCCCCATCAGGCTTTTAGGCTTCTCCCAGAGTAAGGTCCCATGTCTGGAGAGCAGCGTTTGGAGTTGCATGTGGTGGGGAGGAGCTGGATCTTTGGAGAAGCGAAACCCTGCCAAACTGACAAGGGCTGGCTGTGAACTTCATTAGCTCTGAAGGCAGCTGTGGGTACACGTTCTGGTTGTGGCTATGCAGTCAGAATTTGGCTTAGAATCCTAGAACCATGAGGGATGGGAAGGGACCTCGGAAGATCCTCCAGTCCAGTCCCCCTGCCACAGCAGGATCCCCCAGACCCAGTGGCACAGGAACACAGCCAGGTGGGGCTGGAACGTCTGCAGAGAAGGAGACTCCACAACCCCCTGGGCAGCCTGGTCCAGTGCTCCGGGACCCTCCCTGGGAAGAAGGTCCTGCTGAGATTGAGAGGGAACCTCCTCTGTTCCAGCTGGCACCCAGTGCCCCTTGTATACAAGGGACAAGAGGCACAGAGCTCCTTCACTGCATGAGCATGCACCTAATTCTTGGAGAAGTGTTTCAAAACCAGAATGAAAAGAGAAAGAAGAACTAACCCCAACCTGTTCAGATTTCCCACATAATCCCACTCTTGTATGAGGAGGGGATTTACGCCTGCTCCTCAGGCTGGATGCCAGCGAGAATCATTCCATGTCAGTGGACTTAAGGACTAATTTGCCGTGATTACCAGGGAATTACTTTGCTGAAGTGAACAGGAAGCCTGACAAAGACAGACTCGTTAATTCCAACTCATTTCCTTCCTGTGCCTGGAAAGGCAAACGCCACCACGGTGGTCATAAGCCTCAACCTTTTGCTGGTACCAGCGGATGTGGGCTCTACGCATCGTTCTCCTCGGATAGACCGTGGCGACCGTGCTTTACAAACATCAGGCTGCTCGATTCCTCAAACCAGGGTGTGATTGCACTGCAGCAGAGGAAAAGCCTTACAGCCAAGTGCACGCTGAATTTTCCAGCCAGGAGAAGCATTAAATCAGAAACCTGTCTCATCAAAGCGTCTGCTACAGACAGCAGCACAACAGGACAGAGCGCTCCCTCAGAATTTTGAAGGCTCTGGTGCACAGGGAAGGAAAGCAAGTGTATGGAGTGTGTTTTAGAGGATCCTCACGGCTGGGAAGGACCTCCAGGATCAGCAATCCAGCCCTCATCCCAAGAGCTCCCCAACCCCCAGACCATGGCTGCAAGTGCTCTAGCTGCTCGGTTTTGAAACCCTTCCAGGGATGGGGACTGCCCCCCCTCCCTGGGCAGCCTGGTCCAGTGCCCAACCACTCTCTCAGGAGAGATCTTCTTCCTCAAATCCAATCTAACCCTCTCCTGATGCAGCTTGAGGCCACTTCCCCTCTTCCTGTCATCAGGAATTGCGGAGAAGAGCCCAGCAGCAGCCTCGCTACAACCTCCTTTTAAGCAGCTGTAGAGAGCAAGAAAGTCTCCCAGCCTCTCCCTCTCTAGACCAAACAACCCCAGTTCCCTTAGCTGTTCCTCATAGGGTCTGTTCTCCAGCCCTCTCCCCAGCCTCCCTGCCCTTCTCTGGCCACCCTCCATGTCCTTCTGATCCTGTGGCACCCAAAACTGGACCCAGGACTCGTGTTGTGGTTGCAAAGCGCAGAGTCCAGGGACACCATCACCTCCCTGCTCCTGCTGGTTCTACCGTTCCTGAGCCAGGCTGGGATGCTGTTGGCCTTCTTGGCCACCTGGGCAGGGCACTGCCTCCTGTTCAGCCGGCTGTCACCCAGCACCCCCAGATCCCTTTTCCCCAAGCCTGCAGTGCTGATCAGGGTGGCTGTGACCGCGGTGCATGACCCAGCACTTGGCTTTGTTAAAGTTCATACCATTGTCCTCAGTTGTGGAGTCTCCTTCTCTGGAGATGTTCCAGACCCCCCTGGCTGTGTTTCTGTGCCACTGGGTCTGGGTGATCCTGCTGTGGCAGGGGGACTGGACTGGATGATCTTCCGAGGACCCTCCTGATCCCTAGTGATTCTAGGTTGTAGTTGCAAGCGGTTGGATTGCAGGGGTTGCCAGGCACCTTCCCGTAGCCGTGGGCTATATTAATTATCTGTTGCCATTAGGTGGTGGTATAATAGCAGACATACTGACAAAATGATGTATATTTACTTTATGAATGTAAATAATCTAGAACAGAAGTCATGCAGGTAGTGGTCTTCCTTTCAGCCGTTGATATCATGCCGACAGTAAGGCCAGCAGTCTGCTTCTCTGACCAAGAAGGCCAACAACATCCTGAGGTGGGTGAGAAGGGGGAATGGTTAGTAGATCAGCAGAGGTTCTTATCCTCCTCCACACTGCCCTGGGGAGACTGCATCTGGAATCTTGTGTCCAGTTCTGAGCCCCTCATTAGGACGCAGAGCTGCTGGAGAGTCTAGTACAGAGCCACAGAGATGATGAAGGGAGGGGAGCATCTCCCTGCTGAGGGAGCTGCATCTCTTGAGTTGTCAAACAGCAGTCTGAGGGGTGACCTTATTAATGTTGGTAAATCTGCAAAGGGAGGGAGCTCAGAGCCTGGACTGGACTGCCCAGGGCAGTGGGGGAGTCCCTGTGTCTGGAGGTGTTGAAGGACAGCCTGGCTGTGGCCCTGAGTGCCCTGGGGTGGCAGTTTGATGATGTCAGGTTCTAGGCTGGGCTGGAGGAGCTCAGAGGGCCTTTGCAGCCTCAGTAATAATAATAACACCAATCTTTACAGCTGCCTGTGCTAACCCTTTTCTCTCATGCAGTTACCCTTTATTTACCTACAATTCTGCTGACAGAAGGATTAATTTGAGTTTTAACTGGAATTATGTAGTCATCATCACAAGATAACAGCAACTGGGTTTGAAATTGCGGAGTCTGGTCCTTGCAGAATCTGCTCAGAAATAGCTGTGCACACACACACCTTGAATTCCACTCGGTATGAACCGTTCTGTTCCCAGAATGTCTCTCAATCTGTGAGGGGTGGGTGTCAGGAGGATGGAGCCAGGCTCTGCTCAAGGGCATCTGGGGACAGGACAAGGGGCACTGGGTGCCAGCTGGAACAGAGGAGGTTCCCTCTCAATCTCAGCAGGACCTTCTTCCCAGGGAGGGTCCCGGAGCCCTGGACCAGGCTGCCCAGGGGGGCTGTGGAGTCTCCTTCTCTGCAGACGTTCCAGCCCCACCTGGCTGTGTTCCTGTGCCACTGGGTCTGGGTGATCCTGCTGTGGCAGGGGGATTGGGCTGGAGGATCTTGAAGGTCCTTCCAACCTGGCCCATTCTCGACTCTATGAATCTCTTGTGGATTGCACTGAGAGATAAAACAACTACAGGGTCTCAGATGCTGCTCTGCAGGGTTTACCCCACCCCGCAGACCAAAGTGCAATGAGGTTGATCCAACAATCCCTTTCTTATCGACTCTATTCTCCCTGGGATTCTGTGGTGACCTGTAGCCTTTGAAAGATGTTTCTGGCTGGATGAGTGGGGAATTAATATCCAGCCTGCTGCAGGCTGATTTCCTCTTCCTCATTATTTAGGAGAATGTGCTCAACTACCTCCTTCTTCTCAGTTCTCTTCCCGTTCTCCAGCTCTTCAGGTTGTCTCTCAGGGTAAAGCTACCTCTTTTTCTCCATTATCATATTTTAGTTACTCTGAATGTGGATTTTTTTTCCTCCTTCAGAGGAAAATGTGCTTTTTATAAATGTGTAACCGTGTGAATGATAAACTATGCAAAGCAAAGGGAGTTAAAATTGTCCAAATGCATTCAGAGTGAAACAAACCAGGCTGCACGCTTTTACAGGAGGCATTTTGCACAGAGAGGTTGTAGAAGATACTGAGATCACAGGATGATTGTGGCTGGAAAAAAACCTCTGAGCTCCTCCAGCCCAGCCCAGCACCTGACATCTCCCCAGCGGCCACCCCAGGGCACTCAGGGCCACAGCCAGGCTGTCCTTCAACACCTCCAGACACGGGGACTCCCCCACTGCCCTGGGCAGNNNGTCCCTTCCCCAGCCTCGTTGCTCCTCTGCACCCGCTCCAGCCCCTCCATCTCTTTCTTGCAGTGAGGAGCCCAGCACTGACCCCAGGACTCAAGGGGAGGTCTGCCCAGTGCAGGGGGACAATGCCATCCCTAGTGCTGCTGGCCACACTAGTGCTGATCCCAGCCAGGATGCCACTGCCCTTTCACGCCACGTGGGCACCCTGCTGGCTCCTATTCAGCCAGCTGTCCCCCAGTGCTGCCAGGTCCCTCTGTGCCAGGCTCTCTCCAGCCACTCCTCCCCCAGGCTGCAGCAGTAGGGGGTTTTAGTGGCCAAAGCGTAGGACCCTGCCCTTGGCTTTAGACAGTCAAAAGCCACCTTGTTCCTGGGTGCCCAGCTCTAGGTGCTCTTGCTTTGGAAGGGGCTTCGACAAGAGATGCTCCTCAATGTAGATGAGGAGACGATGGACCCTTGTGGTGGAGCCGTGCAGATGAGAACCACCCTCCCCCTCCAGGAGACCCCTTATCTATCGGGGCAGCGCTGCGAATCAATAGATCAGTAGAAGCTCTTCCCAGCTACCTTCCTGACCCGCTTCTGGCTGCTTGGCTGTTCTTCTTCTCTTTATCCACGGGGCTCAGCCCGAGGGAAACTCTTTCTTTCTTCATTTCTCCTCTGGCTGGGTTTCATTTGAAACGCCTCTGCATCACGCTGCGGGCGGACCGTCGGGGAGAAGCAGCCATAGATCCCTTCACGGGCTGAGGGGCTGGGGATGTCAACAGCTGGTACTCATCTCTGTGCTATAGATTTCAAGCGTTTGAGCTCTAGATCATAGGAGTCGACACAACAAGGTTAAGTCAGGACCTGCATACTTAGAGAGGTTTAGAGAGTGTCTCTGCGCGGCTCTGAAGGGAGATAAATGTGCTCTTATGACAAAGAGATGCAAGAGTCTGTGTGAGCTGCAGATGTTTGTGAGCTAACAGAACAGAGAGGGGGAAAAAGAGGTGGAAAATACATTGCTTGCAGGAAAATTCCCCAAATCCTATTAAGCACCTTGCACGGTGTCCAAACTCCCTGTGTTTATTATTCTTTCTTCTTCTGGATGCAAGAAACTTTCTTTCTCTGAATACCTCTCCCTTTGCATCCATTATCAGCTGGTCGGGCACTGGATCTGCCTGCCCAGGGAGGGGGTTGAACCCCCTGGAGGTGGGGGAAGGTGCTGTGGGGTTTAGTGGTGCTGATAGGGCTGGGAAAAGGCTGGACTTGGTGATCCTGAAGGTCTCTGCCAGCCAAAACCCTCTGATTTATAGAATCCTTAGGGATTGGATGGGATCTTGAAAGATCACCCAGTCCAANAGGCTGGACTTGGTGATGCTGAAGGTCTCTGCCAGCCAAAACCCTCTGATTCATAGAATCCTTGAAAGATCACCCAGTCCAACCCCCCTGCCACAGCAGGATCCCCCAGACCCAGTGGCACAGGAACACAGCCAGGCGGGGCTGGAACGTCTGCAGAGAAGGAGACTCCACAGCCCCCCTGGGCAGCCTGGTCCAGTGCTCCAGGACCCTCCCTGGGAAGAAGGTCCTGCTGAGATTGAGAGGGAACCTCTGCATCACTATGTTCCAGCTGGGTGTCAGCTGGAACAGAGGAGGTTCCACATCAAGAGGAGAAGGAACTTCTTAACAAGGTGTAATCTACTCACTAGCACGGGTGCAAGCTGATGACTGATGAATCCAGCACCTGCCCAGCAGTTGGGATGGGAATCCCTTCTTTTTAAAGAAAATAATTAGATAAAGTAAAAACAAAAATAAATAAAGTCAAATAAAATAAAGTAAAAATCAATCAATCAATTAATTAATTCATCCCAAGCCTAAACCCCAAACAATAGCCCCCCTCCCCACTATGATGAAGCATTAACACGGTGTCTAGCATCCAGCAGCTAGAAACTGAAGTAGATGGAGGTGTTGCCTGTAATAGAGCCGGTAGCATTGAGATGCAGAGTGAACAGAGCTCGATTTTAATGACAAAGAGCAATTTGGAAGCGGAGTTGAGTCTTTCCTTTAAGTTATTCCCAGTGAACCCGGCAGTGTTACCGGGTGGTAACGAGGGGAGCTTTGCTGTTGTTGTTAGCACTTTGAAAACCGAGAAATCCACCCTAATTTAGGTCGTGTTACCCCATCCAGGGCTTTTTATCGTGAGAAACGCTGTGTTAAACAGTGCTTCGAGAGCAGTGCTCCATCAGTGCACATAGGATCGTTAGGGATGGGGAGGGACCTGGAAAGATCATCCAGTCCAGTCCCCCTGCCACAGCAGGGTCACCCAGACCCAGTGGCACAGGAACACAGCCAGGCGGGGCTGGAACGTCTGCAGAGAAGGAGACTCCACAGCCCCCCTGGGCAGCCTGGTCCAGTGCTCCGGGACTCTCCCTGGGAAGAAGGTCCTGCTGATATTGAGAGGGAGCCTCCTCTGTTCCTGTTTGCTGTATGGATAACATGAGGGACCAAGTGATTATTGGGGTGACCATTGCCTTTTCCTAGTGTGTGCTGTGCAGTAGCAATGTAGTAGACTCAGGGGGGACCTCATCACTCTGCATAACTCCCTGGAGGGAGGTGGTAGACAGGAGGGGGTCAGGCTCTTCTCCCAGACAACTAGTGATAGGATGAGATGGAGAGGCCTGAAGCTGCCCTGGGAGGGTTAGGAAGCCTTTCCTCAGGGAAAGGGTGCTCAGAGCCTGGACTGGACTGCCCAGGGCAGTGGGGGAGTCCCCGTGTCTGGAGGTGTTGAAGGACAGCCTGGCTGTGGCCCTGAGTGCCCTGCTCTGGCTGCTGGGGTGATGTCAGGGGCTGGGCTGGGCTGGAGGAGCTCAGAGGGCTTTTCCAGCCTCAACGATTCAGTGTTTCTGTTTAAGCAAAGGTGAGGGCTACAGATTGGAAATGATTTGATTTATTTTTTTAAGCTTTATAAACGAAGCTCTACTGGGACAGTGCAGAGGTGGAGAGGTGACACTTATCGAGTCTTCTGCCAAGTCTGCAGTCCCCCTGGGTTACGATAGGGTTTACACAAAAAACTAAGACACTGTGGCCCTCTGAAAGAACAAAAAGCTGCTTTATTTATATTTATTCTACATTTTCCTGGTCAATTCATCTCGATGCAGTCAAAGCCTTCCTATTCGGTACTGAACAACGGAGCTGCCACTCTGTCGAAGGTCACGGCTTGCCTGGTTCCACGTGGGTTCCCGTGTGTCTTTGTTCCGGATCGATCACACAAACAAAACCAGGCAGTAAAATCATATTGCAGCTGCTTCACTCAAGTGAAACAGCCTGAGGCATTCCAGACGGACAGCTGATAATTAATGCTTTTCAAACGACCAGGGGAACCGACATCACATTCATTCATCTTCTGAGATGCAATAGACAGAGTGGCTTTCTCTTTGGATTAGAAATCACCACGGACTGTGCTGCTCTGTTAGCAGGAGAGAGTTTTCTAGTGGTTCAGACTGCTGTTTTCAAGGGCATCCTGCACATAGGGATCCTTACGGAAAGGCACATCGTGTGGTTGCTGCTGTGTCCAGTTCTGGGATCCAGTTCCAGAAGGACACAGAGCTGCTGGAGGGTGTCCAGCGTAGAGCAACGAAGAGGATGAACGGAGGAGAGCAGCTCCCTGATGAGGAAAGGCTGAGGCAGCTGGGGCTCTGGAGCTGGGAGAAGAGGAGGCTGAGGGGGGACCTCATTGCTGTCTCTCAATCTGTGAGGGGTGGGTGTCAGGGGGATGGAGCCAGGCTCTGCTCAAGGGCATCTGGGGACAGGACAAGGGGCACTGGGTGCCAGCTGGAACAGAGGAGGTTCCCTCTCAATCTCAGCAGGACCTTCTTCCCAGGGAGGGTCCCGGAGCACTGGACCAGGCTGCCCAGGGGGGTTGTGGAGTCTCCTTCTCTGCAGACGTTCCAGCCCCACCTGGCTGTGTTCCTGTGTGACTTGGTCGCACATCCCTGGAGTCCCCATCCCTGGAGGTGTTTAAAAACAGAGTAGCTGGAGCACTTGAGGCCATGGTCTAGGGGTTGGGGAGATGTTGGGAAGGTCCTTTCCAGCCATGAGGGTTCTACAAATAATCCCACACTCACTGAGTTCTCATTATTACTAGCACACATCCCCCACCCCCCCATCAAGAAGCTTAAAGGAAGGGTGCTGAGCATTGTTTAGCTGACGCTCTGTGAAGTGCTATCTGAGTTCAGAGCTCACATCCCAGCTCCGCGAAAAGCCTGGGACTCTGGATATGAGTCCAGCAGCCTTTTTTGTCCCCTCTGTCTTTGGTTGCAGAGACTCGTTCTGCTGGGAAGGTAAATGGCTTTGTCAGAAGAGAAGCAATTCAAAGCACATTCACGAGGAGAATTGTTTTAAATTCTTACAAGAAGAAAATAGCCCTCAGTCCTTTTCTAGAAGAGAAGTGAGGGATGTGCAAGTGTTGGGAGCAAGTTATCCATCCAGCTGCGGGGCTGTCAGCTCTGAGGGAGAATGAGCTTAGCAGCATTAAGGAGGTGGTAGGGAGTTTTGCTCTTTGCCCAGCAGGATGATCTGCTGACTGCTATCTTGAAGAAGATTTGCATAGGGGTGAGCAATAGTCATTGCTGTTGGTGAGGGAAGGGACAGGCTTTATGGACAATCGATCCCAAAGTATTTGTTTACGATCATTGATCAGTTAGTGCTCTGCTCACATCCTCTGCCATGACCATCCTGCTCTATAGTTGCTTCTACAGGCATGGAAAATAGAATCACGCAATCGTTAGTGATTGGAAGGGACCTCGAGAGATCATCCAGTCCAACCCCTTCCTCAGGGAAAGGGTGCTCACGGCCTGGACTGGACTGCCCAGGGCAGTGGGGTGTCCCGGTGTCTGGAGGTATCACAGTATCCAAGGAATGATGAGGCTGGAAAAGACCTTAAAGCTCATCCAGTCAACCTAAACCCAACTCAGTAACCCTACCATCTGCCATCTAGCTCATGCCACTCAGCACTGCATCCAGCCTGACCGTGAACACCTCCAGGGACAGTGACCCGACCCCCTCCGTGGGCAGCCCGTTCCAAACCCGGATCACTCTGTCAGTGAGAAACTTTTCCTAAGGTCAAGTCTAAACCTCCCCCGATGGAGCTGAAGACTGTGACCCCCTGTCCTGTCTCCAGTGTCCAGGGAGAACAGACCGACCCCTACTTGACTCCAACCCCCTTTTAGGGAGTTCTAGACAGCGATAAGGTCACCCCTGAGCCTCCTCCTCTCCAGGCTGAACAGCCCCAGCTCCATCAGCCTCTCCTCGTAGTGCTGACCTTCCAGCCCCTTTCCCATTCCAGTTGCCCTTCTCTGGACTCTTTCAGGCACCTCGAGGTGTTGAAGGACAGCCTGGCTGTGGCCCTGAGTGCCCTGGGGTGGTCGCTGGGGTGCTGTCAGGTGCTGGGCTGGGCTGGAGGAGCTCAGAGGGCTCTGCCAGCCTCAACCATTCAGAGATTCTGTGCCTAAGAGTAATTTTGAAGCAGTTGTCCATCTTCCCTTTTCAACTGTATTTACTGAGAGACTGCAGTGTCCGTGGGTTTCCAGGAGGGAGATGTTGCTAACGCTTCCAAAAATGAAATCAATACCAAGACATTTAATTCCACCCCATCAAGTGCTTCGCATTGTAAGGGACTCGGTGCTTAAACAACAATGGATGAAAGGGTTCCTCTGCTTTTGGAAGGGGGGTGTGGAGGAGTTTGGGGGCGGTTACTGACTGGTTCTGTATAGCTTCTTTGTAGTTCTGGAAGCTTCTTCTTTGTCACCCATTCCTAGCGCGGATGGAGGGGCATAATCTCCCTCCTTGTTTCCAAAGGATTATTTCTGTAGCATAATAAGAGGATGAAGCTTCTAGAATGCTTCTTATTTGGTGCCGGGACCCAATTCATTTCAAGGATCTCTACAAATTGATTCAGTTAAAAAAAACCCCTCTTTTCAAACTTAAATTTGAAAGTTTTTTAAAGAAAGAGAGATTCCTTTCACTCCTTCTTCTTCTTTAACTTCCTGGCTTGGTTTGCAAGGAGAAATTGAAAGGGGGAGGATATGGAAAACTATTATTCTAATCTTGTTTTACAAACAAAAGCCTTTCAGACTGAAAAATCAATGCTGTTGAATGCATCTAATTCAGATGAAATTGAGGAGAGGATCTTTCCAGCTCCTCAAGTCTCTTCTTTTTTCGTAAGAGACTTCATTTTGTGGTCTGCAGGCAGGGGGAGGGGGAAATCCTCCTATAAACCACTTCAAATTGCACTAAAGAATTGTCATGCTTTTAATTGGGAGCGACTTTGCCATAACTGAGGAGCTGGGCAGTAGAGAAGGGGCTAAACGGGGTGTCTGTTCCAATTACTGGCCTCATTCATTTGCACTCCCCAGTTATTAATGACCCACAGGCAGTCTGGGTTAGTCCTCTGTCTTCTGTTATTTTGCAGCTAGTCAGGGCGTGTGAGCTGAAGTGTTCAGAGAATCCTTAGGGATCAGAATGGACCTGGAAAGATCACACAGTCCAATCCCCCTGCCACAGCAGGATCCCCCAGACCCAGTGGCACAGGAACACAGCCAGGCAGGGCTGGAACGTCTGCAGAGAAGGAGACTCCACAGCCCCCCTGGGCAGCCTGGTCCAGTGCTCCGGGACCCTCCCTGGGAAGAAGGTCCTGCTGAGATTGAGAGGGAACCTCCTCTGTTCTGAACTCTGCCTCAGCTGGCACCCAGTGCCCCTTGTCCTGTCACCAGATGCCCTTGAGCAGAGCCTGGCTCCCTCCTCCTGACACCCACCCCTCACAGACTGAGAGACAGGAATTAGATCCCCCCTCAGCCTCCTCTTCTCCCAGCTCCAGAGCCCCAGCTCCCTCAGCCTTTCCTCAGCAGGGAGCTGCTCTCCTTCCTTCATCATCTTCATTGCTCTGCACTGGACACCCTCCAGCAGCTCTGTAAATCATTAACTGACGCTGCTCTGAATATTCTGGGATCCCAAAGGAGGAGAAAGAATGCTCTTCACACCCATGTGCACTACACATGTGATGAGGTGGCTCGTTTCCATCAGCCATCCTAGCATCATCACAATACAGAGGCTTTCAGGCAACAGCACAGCTCCTCACATCCAGTGCAGAGGAAGCTACTGGGCGTTAAGCAGGGAGCAAGAAGTTTCCCAAACAGGGGTCATTCCGATCCCATGCTAGCGGTAGGAATTGTGCTCGGGTTACCAACGCTAGGCAGGCAGAGATGCTTTTCTCTAGCAACCTTCGTTGGCTTCTGTGCCTCCTCTGTGCTCACTGCTCAAGAGGCAACTGTCGAGGCGTCTTTTATTTTTGAAATGTGGTCAAAGGAGAAGTTGCTTCTCTCTCCTGTTGTCACACCCGGAATACTAATGGCGTGAGTTGGCTTTCTCTTCCTGTCTTTGACTTTGACAGAGTTATTTTGTCCTTGGAAGTATCGCTAACAGGCTGGCAGCAGAGCCAACGTTATATGGAATAATGGTGTTTCTTGTGCTCCAGTGTTTCTGGGGGCCTGAGAGTAACTCATGTGGTTAAGGAGTGCAGTGTGTGATAACCACACAGTCAGAGAATCACTAGGGATTGGAAGGGACCTCGAAAGATCACCCAGTCCAACCCCCCTGCCACAGCAGGATCACCCAGACCAAGTGGCACAGGAGCACAGCCAGGCAGGGCTGGAACGTCTGCAGAGAAGGAGACTCCACAGCCCCCCTGGGCAGCCTGGTCCAGGGCTCCGGGACCCTCCCTGGATCCCTGAGACTGATAGGGATCCTCCTCTGTTCCAGCTGGCACCCAGTGCCCCTTGTCCTAGCACCAGGTGCCCTTGAGCAGAGCCTGGCTCCATCCTCCTGACACCCACCCCTCACAGATTGCGAGACAGGAATGAGGTCCCCCCTCAGCCTCCTCTTCTCCCAGCTCCAGAGCCCCAGCTCCCTCAGCCTTTCCTCAGCAGGGAGCTGCTCTCCTCCCTTCATCCTCTCCGTTGCTCTGCGCTGGACACCCTCCAGCAGCTCTGTGTCCTTCTGGAACTGAGGGGCCCAGCACTGGACACAGCACTCCAGCTGGGGTCTCAGTAGTGCAGAGTAGAGGGGGAGAAGAACCTCTCTAGAATGCTAGGGGATAGAAGCAATCAGTGGAGGTCATCTAGTCCAAACCCTTTGCTAGAGCATGTTGCATAGGATGGTGCCCAGGCAGGGTTTGGGTATCTCTAGAGGAGGCTCCAGAATCTCTCTATGAAGTCAGTCACAGTGCTCTGCTACCTCCAAGAGATGTATAGTCCTGGATCCCCAACGTGAGAAGGAGGGAAAGAAAGGCTTAGTGTTCAGCCATCACTTCCATGTGTGTTCTATAGGTTTTCAGAAGCCTATGCCTGTCTTCACCAGTAGCCTGTGGAGCCTCACATTTACTCCTAGGAGAGCTAGGGGGAGGAAACCCACGACTATTGCTTTGTGCAGCCCAGCAGGTATGTGGGGTAGGAACACGAGTGCACACACGAAGAGCACGATCACAATAGCCGAAGCCTGGAAAGCAGGGTTCTCTTTGGAGCAGACGATGTGAGTGCCCATGGCTTCGCAGTGTTATTAATAAGCATTAAACCCTCTCCCTTGCCCGGCGGGACGTGCTCCGCTCGGGCGCTTGCTTGAGCTGCAGATGTGCTCTGCAAATGCCTTGCTATAGGAAAGATGTCTGGCTTCCACGTCAGCCACGCTTCAAGCTGTTTATCTTGAGGCTCTCTGTTTATAAACAGACACAGATCTTAGCACAATTATGGAAATTATGTTCTCGACTGCTCGAGTACCTACTGACTACTTAAGAGAGTTAAGAGCCAAGCACGGATTTATTTAGATTCCATGGTTTAGAGCTGATTTGGCTCGCAAAACGGGGGTGAATATGCAAGAGAAGGTTGCTTTGGAACCTTCATTTACTTGAATACTCTTCTATCCTGAAACCTGGGGTGTCCTGTATTGACTACCCTGCTCTTTGTGGTCTGGAATCTGCATTTATGAGTGATTTCAGTATGGAATCACAGAATGATTGAGGCTGGAAAAGCCCTCTGAGCTCAGCCAGCCCAGACCGTGACCTGATATCACCACATCAGCTAGACCAAGGCACTCAGCCAGGCTGTCCTTCAACACCTCCAGACACGGGGACTCCCCCACTGCCCTGGGCAGTCCAGTCCAGGCTCTGAGCACCCTTTCCCTGAGGAAGGGCTTCCTAACATCCAACCTCACCCTCCCCTGGCAGCTTCAGGCTCTGCCCTCTCATCCTGGCACTGGTTGCCTGTGAGAAGATCATGACCCCCAGCAGACTACAACCACCCTTAAGATTGTTCTAGAGCCTGGTAAGATTCCCCCTGCTTCTCCCGGGCAAACAACCCAAGGTGGCTTTTAAATTGCTAGTGAAAGCGTGTGGAGCAGTAGGGCTAGAGATGTCCTGGCAGGTACACGATGGTCGTGTGTGCACGTGCAGGCGTTAACGAGTTTAAAGGGAAGACCTGACTGTTCAGCCCGGGTACCTGAGGGATTGGCTCGGCACCAAGTTCATCTCGGAGCCTGTGGCGTTTGCTCTGCAGCTGCATAAAACAGAGTGATGTTTGACAAACTGAGTTACGTAAACAGTGGGAAGATCTACAGAGAGCAGACATTGCCCCTCCAGTGAGGTATTAATAACACTCGCTAGGAAAGCTGAACATCTCAGTGTCCTGGCAGCCTAAGAGATCCTTCCAGTCTCTCTCTCTGTCTCCAGCACTACCTCAATCATTACCCTTGTGTCCAGAATTCTGGGTCTTCACTCCTCGTGGGAAAATTATCCCCCTGAAGGTACTGATTTTATTCCTTAGTTAACTGTTAGTTAACTGTTTTACCTCGTAAAACAGTTTACCTTTTAACTCGTGTAAGTAGAGCTAGCAGGTCAGGGGTCTCTGGGCAATGCAGTTTGCAGCACTACTGCTTGTTTTGATTACAGAGGATTATATTCTTCATCCCTTTTGATTCTGCCTGTTGAATAAGAGGTGTAAACAGCTGGAAGTGTCAGTGCCGGGAGAGGAAGCCCATAGCTTTATCCCTCTGTGTTCTTCGGACTAGGAAACGAGGGGAAAACACACTTGTACGGACACGATTCCATCTTTGGGTCTCAACACTCAGCTGGGTGAGGGCTCAGCTTCTCAGCCTCTGCAAGCACAGCGGTGTCGAGCGATACGTATGCATTCAGCAGGAACTCAGGCCTCTCTTATCCCCCCCTCCTCAGCCGGACGCAGTACCGGTCTCCCTCCTTCACCCGACAGATCAGAAGTGGACATCTCGCAGCGATGTCTGAAGGTGTCAGTGTTCACTAGAGGTGAGAGGCAACACAAGGAGCAGTGCACGTCTGATCAGGACTCGTTTGCTGGCTAGGAGCTGACGGGCAGAGAGGGAGGCATTAAGCTCTGCGGCTCGGAGACCGGCGTGAGCGCGCAGCCAAGATCACCATCTGCTGAATATGAAATCCTTGGATCAGGACATCGCAGATCCGTGTCCCCAAACAGCAGGGACAGCAGTGGTTTTTGGAAACGGTGTGGCAGCGGAGAAGGGAAGCGTTAAGCTAGAAGCAAAACGCTGCTGACTGAAGTTGAGAGAGCACACGACTCGGCGGGGGCAATGGAGCTGCGTTTAAACCGAGCTGCAAGCGCGAAGGGCTTTGCACAGCCAACCTCGAAATTATCCCCTTGGAATTCTGACAACCACATGATTGTTACTGCTGGGGTTTCAGGGATCCGATCCCAAGTGGCAGGAGATCAGTTTGGAGCTCTCGGTTCCCTAAGGACCTGACCTTTCACTGCAGCGCTGAGAGTGAATCTGAGTCCAGATGTAGCCATCGGTGCAGAAGGAAGCAGGGGGCTCTCATGAGGGTGAAGGACTCGTTTGTCTACACAATTATTCTCCTCTACCTGTTTTGACTTTTATACTGGAATGTGGAGACCCAGGGAGGGTCCCGGAGCACTGGACCAGGCTGCCCAGGGGGGCTGTGGAGTCTCCTTCTCTGCAGACGTTCCAGCCCCGCCTGGCTGTGTTCCTGTGCCACTGGGTCTGGGGGATCCTGCTGTGGCAGGGGGATTGGACTGGAGGATCTCTGCAGGTCCCTTCCCATCCCTTATGATTCACTGGTTGATTCTAAGACAGCAACTCAGATGCCACCAGGAGTCTTTAGGCTTCTAGAAGGATTAAAGGATCTATTTTGTCTCCTTCTGTAGCCCAGTTTGGTTTTTACCTTGGTAACTGAATTATTCAGAGTCCAGCTGCCTTTAGCAGCATTAAATGACCCTTCAAAGGGAAGGACAGTCTGATGAGGGGGCTGGGGGTGTTGAGCCTGGAGAAGAGGAGACTCAGGGGGGACCTTCTTCCTCTCTACAACTCCTTGAAGGGAGGTTGCACTCAGGTGGGAGTCAGGCTCTTCTCCCAGGCACCCAGCACCAGGACAAGAGGGGAGATCCTGAAGCTGCCAGGGGAGGGTCAGGTTGGCTGTCAGGAAGCCCTTCCTCAGGGAAAGGGTGCTCAGAGCCTGGACTGGACTGCCCAGGGCAGTGGGGGAGTCCCCGTGTCTGGAGGTGTTGAAGGACAGCCTGGCTGTGGCCCTGAGTGCCCAGTGCAGGGGGAGAATTCTGTCCCCAGTCCACAGAGCCTTGAACAGAGCAATGTGAACCTTTCCTGCAGCACCTGGTGTAGGATGAGAGGGATCTGCAGAACAGCTTTAGTAGGAGATGCCATTCCAGCCCTGTCCTGTGCTAGAAGGGAGGCAGGAACGCAGCGGTTATGTAAGGAGGTGGTTGTGCTCCCTTTTGCAGCGTTTCTTTCTCTTCCCCTTGCAGAGGCCAGGAGAGTAGAGGATTAGAATCATGAAGTTAGGGCTACGTGAAGGTAACTGATGTCCCGGGCTCCCACTCTTAACAAGGCTCTGCACCTTTGAGTGCTGAACCTGCAAGCGCAGGCAGGCCCTGCAAACCTGAGATAGGAGTGAAATGGATTTAATAGAGGCTGGCGAATCACTTCTGAGCCAGCAAGAGCAAAAGTTACTGGGTTTGCACAGCTCTTCAGCGGCTCTTGGACACGAGAGGTCTGACCAAAATGCAGAGGAACTGTAATTCAGGCAACTGGCTGCTTATCCTTCTGGCTCTGCTTCCAGCAATGGAGTAGGATCACCCACTTCAGGAGGAGTCAGCTGTGTGCTGGCGAGAGTCAGCTGAATCAGGTGTCTGTGAGTCATGTTTGCAAACACAGGGACTCAAACAACTCGGTGGCTGAATCAAAACAACCCCAACCCAGATGCTGCTCTGAACCCGTTAATTTCACCTCATTACACAGCTCTGATGGGGCAGGGATGTGGCTTGGTTAGCCTTGCGTTACTCATTCACCTACATGCTTGCTCCTAGTCCACTCCTTTATTGCAGGGTGCTTTCCTCCCCACAGCTTGTCCCTACGTGTCCTTCTTGCATCACACTACTGAGGGCTGCAGGCACTCATCCAGCCTGCTGCCTGGTTATGATCTGCCCCCCCTGCGGATCGTTATGGGTCTGGTATGGAGGGATGAAGGAGAGCAGCTGAGCCGGTGCAATAGGTATTGTCTGTCTTGGCAGAATTTGTATTGATTTAATGAAGCAAATATTTGAGCTCTTCATTTCAGCTGGATTAGGACATCTCCCCCTCAGGGAGTTTTTTATAAGATAATGTATTAGCAAGTTATTTTTACCGGTGTTGGCTCACAGCCCCGGTCTTGCTGTCACCTATGGCTACAGCACGAGAGCAGAAGGAGAGGGACAGCAAGGGTAAATGGAGAGGCTGGCATCTGGGCAGGAACAACCCCAGGGACCAGGAGAGGGTGGGCACTGACCTGTTGGAGAGCAGGGGAGG
>VZRI01000195.1:60711-100989 GCA_013397515.1 Upupa epops
TGGACTGGATGATCTTTCCAGGTCCCTTCCCATCCCTCAGGATTCTGTTCATTTGAGCTCAAGAAATTTCACTTGTGTTTCTGTGTCTTCTGTGTGCTCGTGATTTCCCCTCCGAGATGACATTTGGACAAGAAAGTCATCTGTTTTCTGTAGCGTGGAGCAGTAAAGCTGAGGGCCTGGCAGTCCACCTCCCTGCTGGCATTTCTTCTTCTCTTTTTATCTTTTCCTTTACACAAACGTTATCTCCACATGAAACCATCGTGCAGTAGCCTCTCTCTCCCAAAGCATCTTAAGTAGCGACGCATTAAGATTTAATTCGAGAGTCCTGTGTCTAATAACCTCTCCAGTTAAGATCCAAGCTCTGAGCTTTAGAAAAGCGACGTGGTCCCCATGTAAATGCTGGGTAAATAGCACCCGAATCAAAGGCAGGGACGCGGCTCAGGAGCTGCCAGGACTGTGTTTGTTGTGGCTGCCCCGCTCGCTGCCGCCTCAACAGCTGAAGGAGAAAAGTGCCCGTCGACCAGTGCCAGCTCGCTTGAGTGAGACGCGTGCCAGCCGAGAGGGGAATGTGCTCTGGGATCCGGCTGGTAAAGGGGCAGGGCAGAGCCGTCTGAGATCAGGTTGTGAAGTGCTTCTCGGTTCATTTGGAATGGAGATAGAGAGTTGGGCTCTTTGAGTTAGGATCTGTCAGAGGAGACTCAGCAGGGACCTTCTCCCTCTGTACTGCTACTTGAAGGGAGGTTGTAGTCAGGTGGGGGTCAGGCTCTTCTCCCAGGCACCCAGCACCAGGATGAGAGGGCAGGGTCTGGAGCTGCCGGGGGAGGGTTAGGTTGGCTCTTAGGAAGCCCTTCCTCAGGGAAAGGGTGCTCAGAGCCTGGACTGGACTGCCCAGGGCAGTGGGGGAGTCCCCATCCGTGTCTGGAGGTGTTGAAGGACAGCCTGGCTGTGGCCCTGAGTGCCCTGGTCTGAGATGATGCTGCTCTGCACAGCTGCTCTCTAATCTGATAGACCACTGCAAATGCACTGTGGTTTGAGAGGTGTTTGTGTAGTGTTTGTTCAATCTAATTAGGTGCTAAAACATTGTGGGTGAGATGCAGATTGCTGCTTACGGTGTAACAGAGCAGTAACTTGTGTGTGTGTGTGGCAGACATAGGATGTAACGACCAGGAGCATGTGCATGGCAGTCATACGGTGCACTAGAGCAGGAACGTGTGTGTGTGGCAGAAGGGTGGTTTGGTGTAGAACCCATCCACGATGAAGATGACTACGGAACTACCATGTCTGGTGTCCTTAACACGAGACAAATTGTTCTTAATTGCTGCTAAAGGGACCGAAAGCTGCTGGCGGGGGTTTTGTCACTGCCCAGCGTTGATGCTGGTTGGGAAGCAGTAGGTTTCTCTTCATCTGCTCTGAGCAGCAGACTGTGGTTTATTCAGCAGAATATCATCAGCCATCAAATGTGCTGATGTCCCCTGGCAAAGCT
The DNA here is from genome assembly GCA_013397515.1 of Upupa epops. Taxonomy (NCBI): domain Eukaryota; kingdom Metazoa; phylum Chordata; class Aves; order Bucerotiformes; family Upupidae; genus Upupa; species Upupa epops. Next base: position 62,195 of record VZRI01000195.1, read on the forward strand.
GAGTGCGGGGTTTACACTGGGATGTGGGGAATGTTAGTAGAAGTTGAACTGCTCTTTTACTCAAGTACCTAGCCATCAGTCTGTGGTGCTCTACAGCATCGATGGGCTGAGCCCAATGGGCAAGTGCTGGGTTCTCTAGTTCAGTCACAACAGCCCCAGGCATTGGGGATGGGAAAGGACCTCGAAAGATCATGCAGTCCAATCCCCCTGCCACAGCAGGATCCCCCAGTCCAAATCACACAGGAACAGATCAGATTCTTCAGAGACCTTCCAAACATCTAGCAAGCAGCAGGGTACTGGCTCAGGATAGAACAAGCTGGCCAAACAAAGGGCTGGCACGCACGGCGCTCCTTTTCGACCCCGTTAATCAATGACCGACAGCCCCTACTTGCTCCTAGCCATCAGAACGGAGAAGAACATGCAAGGGTTTCATTTGCTCCATTATGGAAAGCGCCTTGAACTTCAGCTCGAAATAAAGCGTGAGCCTTCCTGCTCCAGCTGACACAGCTCGAATCAGCTGTCATCTTCTATTTGCTTTAAAAGGCTTTATTGCAGGATGCTCGCAGAGCCTTTTGCGAGGGGAGCCGAGAGCCGCGGACTTTGTGCTATGAATCCGTAGAGAAGAAGGTGGCAAGAAGTTGACTTGTAGTCTAGAGGGGCAAATGCTTCATTAGTGATCCCCGCTGAATTTTAACTGTGCTCTCGGAGGTGTCGTGCTGGTTCATTAATAGAAATCAGTGCTTGATGTCTGGACCCAGAGAAAACTACTGCAGCGTGCACCTGAGTGCTTGAGCTGGGGCTTAGAGCAGCTCTGCGCCTTGCCATGCCCTCCGGACTGCTGGATCCTGCTTTAAGAGGCTGGACTGGATGATCCCTGAGGTCCTTCCAACCTGTGAACCTGTAAATCCTCTGAAATTCTCCATTCTAGGAGACAAAATATTGAATTCGATGAAACTAAAGCACTAACTGTTATCAGAGCCACTCTGACCTCACGAATTCAGGCTACTAGGGAGCAGGATATTTTCAGGACAGCATCTCCAAGCGCTGTGAGTCTGGGATGGTGAACTCTGGCGCAGGATTGGTCCTGAAGGTCAGGGCAGAGAGGGTAATAAAGCAATGGAACAACACGAGCTGTCACAAGCTTTCGTGTTCCCTGAAACACGCTGATACAGCTTTATGGAAATGAAGGGCTCTCGCTGGCCCCGCTGCGCCTGGCGCTGCTCAGAAGACACGTCCTTTCACAACGAGTTACGTGATTCCAGAAGCGAGGCGTGCTGGCACTGCAGGGACAAACAGGAAGGGCTGGGGATGTTGTCTGTAGTTGGAAATGCTTTTCTCCACCTCTGGAAATTTCCATCCCAGTAGTTTTCTGCATGCAGGGTGGAACAGACCGAGAAAGAAGGCAAAAGGCACAGTGGGGTTTCCTCCTGCCTGTGACATTAGTTACCGGTCTGTACAACATGGGAAAGTCAAAAGGTGCTGCAGTTTGATATTGGCAAGTGATAGCTTTTTGTAATCACTGTGTTGGTCATTGAGGCTGGCAGAGCCCTCTGAGCTCCTCCAGCCCAGCCCAGCACCTGACATCACCCCAGCAGCCAGACCATGGCACTAAGGGCCACAGCCAGGCTGTCCTTCANCCCTTCCCCATCCTTGCTGATCCTCTGGACCCGCTCCAGCCCCTCCATCTCTTTCTGGAAGTGAGGGCTCCAGAACTGTAGAGAGTTCCGGGGGCATGGCAAGGTGTAGAGCTGCTCTGAGCCCTCCACTAGGGCAGTTACTGTGAAAGGCTGTGATTTCCAGCTTCCTGGAGAGAAGAGCCTCCTAATTAAAAACTCCAGGTAGGACACTACTGCAGCACAGCTGCTTTGGATGTGCTGTGTACCTGAGGCATGAGGTGACCTCCAGTTACTGATACCACTGTTCTTCCTGAGCCAGAGTGAACAACTACCTGGGAGGGTTGAGCTGCTTTTGTATTTCCCTCGATGAACAGCAGAACATTAAGTGTGAAGGATGTGATGGCACTGTACTCTTGGCAACGCAGCCTTACGGGATGAAATGGGTGTTGAAACCACGGCCTAAAGTTTGCAATGATTGCTGATTATTGTTTGGGTAAACGGTTGTTTCTTTTAAACTTTAATTATTCCCTTTAAACTTTAATTATTTTCTTCAAACTTTCATGATTTCCTTTAAAATTTAGTTATTTCTTTTAAACTTTAATTATTTCCTTCAAAGTTTCATTATTTCCTTTAAAATTTAGTGATTTCTTTTAAACTTTCATGATTTCCTTTAAAATTTCATGATTTCTTTTAAACTTTCATGATTTCCTTCAAACTTTCACTGTTTCCTTCAAAATTTAATCATTTCCTTGAATTTTATTTATTTCCTCTCTTTTTTCCTGTTTTTAAGAGTTAGACAAATTTCAGACACCTTACTCTCTTATGTTCTTTTCACCTTCTTTTGCTGTCCTGTAAAAAGGCAAAATCTCTCAAACAAAACCCAAGGTCATCTCATTCGAACCCCCTGCTTGGAGCAGGGACACCCCCTACAAGACCAGGGTGCTCAACACTGCCAGGTTGCTGGGGGGCAGCCACAACCTCCCTGGGCAACCTGGTCCAGTGTCTCAGCACCCTCATCATGAAGAGCTTCCTCCTGACTTCCAATCTAAACCGAGACCAAGTCACACAGGAACACAGCCAGGCAGGGCAGGAACGTCTGCAGAGAAGGAGACTCCACAACACCCCCTGGGCAGCCTGGTCCAGTGCTCCNCAAGAGCCCCAGCTCCCTCAGCCTTTCCTCATCAGGGAGCTGCTCTCCTTCCTTCATCCTCTTCGTTGCTCTACACTGGACACCCTCCAGCAGCTCTGTGTCCTTCTGGCACTGAGGGGCCCAGAACTGGACACAGCACTCCAGATGCAGTCTCACCAGTGCAGAGCAGAGGGGGAGAAGAACCTCTGTTGGTCTCCTAACCACCCCCCTTCTGATCCCCCCAGGATGCTGTTGGCCCTCTTGGCCACCAGAGCACATTACTGGCTCATAGTCATCCTGCTGCTCACTCGGACCCCCAGTCCCTTTCTCCTCCCCTGCTCTCCACCAGCTCAGTCCCCACCCTCTCCTGCTCCCTGGGGTTGTCCTTCCCAGATTTCCTGGGTTTCCCTTCTCCATATTTCCGTGTGATGCCCTGCTTGATTCACTCTTGCAGCATCAGTAACACACGGCGATGTCAGAATCACTCTCTTAGCCAAAGCCTTATTTTATTAGCCCTCCACATCAAGTACCGAGCTGAGGAACTGTGCTTTTCAAGAGTGCAAGCAAAGACCTGAGGGTAACAGATCTCACAGGTCTGCAAATGCAGCATCCCAGTCCTTTTTTGCAGGTGTCTTCCTTCCAGAGCGTTTATTCAGCCCAGCCTTTGTGGTGGTGATGGGGCCTAGGCTGGACTCGATGATCTTGGAGGGTTTTTTCCAGCCTCAGTAATTCTGTGATGCTGTCACCCCCGGTGTCATTTCCTATGGACTGAACGACACGGCTTCCTTGAAGTTTCTTTCCATCCCCTCTATGTTTAGAGTTGTGGAGGCAGGGGCAGGGGTAACGCTCTGAGCTACAGACACTTCTTTCAGCTAAACAGTCTGAGCTGCTCTGAAGAATGAAACAATCTTCCTCTAAAGAATTTCACTTCACCTAAACCCATCAGGCAGGAAAACGCCGGAGCTGAGCAGCGTTACCCTTAGAGCTGCAAAATACATCACAGAGAATCTGTCGGGGAGACTAGGGCGACCCAGCCCTCCACGTGAAGTCTGGTATGATGGTATTCCATCTTTGTCCTTCATAGACTCATAGAACAGCCAGGAATGGGAAGGGACCTGGAAAGACCATCCAGTCCAATCCCCCTGCCACAGCAAGATCACCCAGACCGAGTCACAGAACATCACAGAACAGAACACTATGGATTGGAAACGACCTGGAAAGATCATCCAGTCCCATCCCCCTGCCACAGCAGGATCNAGCCTTTCCCTCCAGCCCCTTCCTCAGCCTCGTTGCTCCTCTGATCCCACTGCAGCCCCTCAATCTCTTTGTTGAACTGAGGGGTCCAGCACTGCTCCCAGTACTCGAGGGGTGTCCTCCCCAGTTCCCAGTCCAGGGGGAGAACAACATCCCTAAACATCATCCAGTTCCAAATACTTCATCAGTTTGACTGACGTCTGAGTGACAGCATCAAGTTAGCGACGGTTGTGAGTTACTCTGCTTTGATGGCATCAGCAGAGCATCCCCCTGGTCCGTGGAGTCTGTAACCCTCAACCTTTCCTAAGGAGACCCTAACTTTTCCCAAGGTAAAACCTGTGCTGCAGTTAAAGCAGCTCAGGGTGTTTATACTTCAGTCAGGGTGTTTATGCTTCAGTCAGGGTGGTTAATACTTCAAGCTCTGATGTTCCTCGTGGAGATGCTGCAGCACTGGGTTGCTCTTGGTCTTTTCATACTCGGTGGCAAATTCTTCACACCTCAAACCCCAGGCTGACGGATGCGGGAGGATAACGAATCTCTCGGGGTGATGGATGTCCTGCTCACAGGGATGCTTTCCCATTAATTTTTGCATTGATTAGTAGCTGCAAGCGCAGATTACAGCGAGTGAATTAATTAAACATTGGCTTAGGGTGGTAGCCACTGAGGGCAGACTCATCTGGGTTACAGTCCATTAGTAATTAAGTACTGAGCACAGCACTAATTCCCCCGTCCCTGTACAGTAGGAGAGAGGCTGTAATCGTACGCGTGAATCGTGGAGATGCAGTCGTGGCACAGATTACAGTATCAGTGTGCCCTTGGCACCAGCCTCTAGGCAGCATTTCCTCCAGCTGCCCTAGAGAAATCCTTCACGGAGCAGACACCAGACATAGAGGTCTAGAGATTTCTTGGGGACAGTGCTGGGCCCTTCACTTCAAGAGATGGAGGGGCTGGAGTGGGTGCAGAGGAGCAACGAGGTTGGGGAAGGAGCTGGAGGGAAAGGCTGATGAGGAGAGGCTGAGGAAGCTGGGGGGGTTCAGCCTGGAGAAGAGAAGACTCAGGGGGACCTTCTCCCTCTCTACAACTCCCTACAGGGAATTTATAGACAGGTGAGGTCAGGCTCTTCTCCCAGGCAACTAGTGATAGGACGAGAAGGCAAAGCCTGATTCTGCATCAGGTGAGGGTTAGGTTGCTGTTAGGAAGCCCTTCCTCAGGGAAAGGGTGCTCAGAGCCTGGACTGGACTGCCCAGGGCAGTGGGGGAGTCCCCGTGTCTGGAGGTGTTGAAGGACAGCCTGGCTGTGGCCCTGAGTGCCCTGGGGTGGCCGCTGGGGTGGTGTCAGGTGCTGGGCTGGATTTGCCCAGGGCACTGTTCCAGCCCCAATCATTCCCTGATTCACATGACTACGTTTCTTCTTACCACACAACTTTTTGACAGCTACCAGACAAGAGTCACACGTTATTTGTTGCTGCTTCATGCTGAGCTCTGCAGTGCTTAGCTGACCATTTGCATGCAGAGCATGAACGACTGTCTTCTTCCTCCCATTCCAAAGGAAGGTACTCTATGTTCTTTGACCTTCAGCACATTTCACATGGACCCTTCAAGGGTCCATGTTGGCAACAAGCTAAACAGGACATGAGCCACACAGGAAACCTCTTGGGACTACGAGTAATTCCCTTCTTGTGAGAACAGTGCTAATGTTTATGGATTTTATTCTACAGCATCTTACTCTGTACATGGTGGCCTGATAGCGAGACTGCATCTGGAGTGCTGTGTCCAGTGCTGGGCCCCTCGGTTCCAGAAGGACACAGAGCTGCTGCAGGGTGTCCAGCACAGAGCAATGAAGATGATGAAGGAAGGAGAACCCCTTTTGGGACTTTTGAGCCCTGCCTGTGACTTTTCTGAAGTCATCTTTAGGAGAGCTGACATCCTAATTGCTCCGAGAACCATTGGAGCCCAGGGTTTGTTAAGCACTGATGTGTTCTGTTGGCAAGGAAAAATAATAGAGGTACCTAGAGTGACACAGTGACAGATTAATGCTCTACGTGAGATTGGCAGAACAATTAGACAGCTTAAAGGTTCCCTACGTCTTAATGTCTGTGCTTCTTCAGGAAGCCATGGTGAGTCCTACTTTCCCGAGAGCGGCGTTGCCATTTCAGTGATAGATGTAAATCAGGCTATCAAAGGATTTAACAGGATTAGGAGGAGCCTTGTAGCAATTACATTTTAATCCAGAAAATTAAAATCTAGGGAATTTCGGTTCATCGTGGGGTGTGTGTGCAGTCCTCACATAAGCTGACACTTCGGAGCCCTCGTTTTGTCTGTCTGTCTATACCCGTATGGATATGCAGTTGGGTTTGTGACTCCAAGTGAAATACAGCTTCAACTAGGAGGGAAATGCAATTTACACAAGAGAAAACCACGTTGCAGAGGAGAGCAACTCAAATGCTCAGAGGGCTGGAGCACCCCTCCATGAGGACAGGCTGAGCAAGGTGGAATTGTTGGGTCACGAGGAGAGGAGGCTCCCAGGTGACCTCAGAGCAGCTTCCCAGTCACTGAAGGAGGCTACAAGAGAGCTGGGGGAGGGCTTCTGACACGGGTGGTAGTGAGAGGACAAGGGGAAAGGGTTCCAGCCTTGAAGAGGGGAGACTGAGGTTGGCCATGAGAAACCAGTTCTTTGCTGGGAGGGTGCTGAGATGCTGGCACAGGGTGCCCAAGGCAGCTGTGGCTGCCCCATCACTGGCAGTGCTGAAGGCCCGGTTGGCTGGGGCCCTGAGTACCCTGCTCTGGTGAAGGGGTCCCTGCCTGTGCAGGGGGGTTGTAGCTGGGTGATCTTTAGGGTCCCTTCCAACCCTGGCTGTTCTGCAGAGCTTATTTTTATATCAGAATACAACCAGGGTTTCCCATTCGTGTTTGTGTAGAATTAAGGCTGCTGAATTTGATTCCTCTGACATAGAACACGCCATGCAACCTGTACCCTGGTTTCCACTGCCAGTCACCTGATGTATATGATTCATGCCTGGGAAGTCACCACTGGTGCTTTAGTGGAAATAGAATAAGCCAGAGGTCTGCTTTTCATATAGGCAGCCATGAAATCAATCCTGAAACAAGGATGGTTCCTTGAAACATCACAGACGCCGTCCTGCCCAGCCTGCACGGTCATTCCTTTAGGGAGGAAACGTTTCTGTTATCTGATAATCAGAGGAAGAGTTAAAGAAGTGCACCTTAGCCTGATGGAGTAGAAGCTAACGGGGGAGTGTTGTTGCTTGACTAATAGTTCCTCGGTTACTTGTCCGAGTCAGTTAGAGAGTCTGTCATGGGCTGCTCAACAAAGATAAATCACCATAATCTCACTCGTTCTGCAGCTCCCTTGACTCTGCTCTTGCCCAGTTCAGAGCAGGGACTATGTAAGGGTAATCAAATACAAAATGTCATGTGAGGAGTAAGCGCTGCTGACATCTTCTGCTTTATAGAGCCTCTCTTGCACCAGTTTCATGTGTAATGGACTGCAGAGCCACGGTACGTGTTTCACACCACTACAGCTAGAAGCACTAGTCAACCTTGTACACCACTACAGCTAGAAGCACTAGTCAACGTTGTACACTACTACAGGTAGAAGCACTAGTTGATGTTGTACTCCACTACAGCTAGAAGCACTAGTTGGTGTTGTACACCACTACAGGTAGAAGCACTAGTTGGTGTTGTACACCACTACAGGTAGAAGCACTAGTTGGTGTTGTACACCACTACAGGTAGAAGCACTAGTCAACCTTGTACACCACTACAGGTGGAACCTCTAGTTGATGCTGTACACCACTACAGGTAGAAGCACTAGTCAATGCTGTACACCACTACAGATAGAAGCACTAGTCGATGCTCTACACCACTACAGGCAGAAGCACTAGTCAATCGTTAACTTTACGATGCAACCATAGAATAGAGTTGATGTCTTTGGACTCAGGCAAGATGATTCTATAAATGTTAGGTTGTCATGTTGGAACATGAGAACACTGGGGTTTTTTAAAGCATCTCCCTGTTTCGATAGTCCTTGGAATAACTCCTGTCTCAGATGGTCTGGTCATCTGGGGGAGCTGTGTGTAATCCTCTTAACACAAAGTTTTACAGGCCTTGAGCATCCTGGTCTGGTGGGGGGTGTCCCTGCTCATGGCAGGGGGGTTGGAATGAGGTGATCTTGAAGGTCCCTTCCAACCTGAGCCATTCAATGAATCGATGAATCTTGATGTTGAAATAGTAGAGTCTCCTAGCTGTTTCTAATTGCTCATGGTACTGCTTTGTTTGTTAGAATTTTCCTGGGTTCAGTGGTAGAGGACAACAGATCAGCTCACGTTTGCTCTGAAAATTCCACTCTGCTCTCTCTTGAAACCAGCTAAGCCCTTGGATTTCAGACATCCATTCTGCTCCCTCTTGAAACCAGCTAAGCCCTTGGGCAGCAAGCCTTGCTGTTCTTAGGATTGGCTTAAGGAATCCCTTCATTTTCCTGGTTTTAGGGCTGACATAGCAATGTTCACGTTAATTATCGGCCCTTCCTTGCGTAAGGAAAGAAGAAAAAGCTTTGGAATTCCTTATTTGCTCCCCTTCTGTCATAACTGCCCCCTCAGAGCACTAATCATTCCATCGATGTACGTGGGGACCTCTCCATACTCTAAAGCCTTTCCTTAAGCCCCGCCAAGATGTCAGGGCTGGGTGTGCTACCCATGCCGTAACTCCTTGAGGACTGGAATCGAAGCAGCCGTTACCGCAGCGTGCTGGCCACATCTCAACCAGTGCATTTCTGCTGGACTTCATTCACCAGGACTGGCTCAGAGACAGCAGGCACTCTCTCTGCAGTGCATGACAATGCCACATTCAGAGTGACAGAGGGCCAGGCCTCGGGGCACTGAATGCTTCTCCAGATACGTTCAATTGCTGTTTAGCTGTATTTAGCCTAAGGTGCAGAGAAAGGAATTGCTGATGCCTTCCAACATGCTTAAGTATTTTAATAGTGTCTGGCTATGTCAGGATGCTCCCTGGTACTAACTGGGGTCTGCCTTCTGAATTCCTGCAATTAGGAGGCAGGGATTTCAAAGGCTGAGCTACTGTAGCTATCACTACAGCTTAGCTTTTCTTTTCTCTCCTTAAACAGTTATTTTCTTCGCTAGGTACTGCTCTCTCATCGTGCAGTGTATGCTTAATACTTCAGAGCTTCTGTCTCTAATCACACAAACTCACCAGACAACCATTTCTTTTCAAAGCTGTGGACAATTACTCCTGTTTAGTTAGTCTAACAGGTGTTTCATAGAATCCTTAGGGATTGGAAAGGACCTTGAAAAATCATCCAGTCCAACCCCCTGCCACAGCAGGATCACCCAGACCCAGTGGCACAGGAACACAGCCAGGCGGGGCTGGAACGTCTGCAGAGAAGGAGACTCCACAGCCCCCCTGGGCAGCCTGGTCCAGTGCTCCGGGAACCTCCCTGGGAAGAAGGTCCTGCTGAGATTGAGAGGGAACCTCCTCTGTTCCAGCTGGCACCCAGTGCCCCTTGTCCTGTCACCAGATGCCCTTGAGCAGAGCCTGGCTCCATCCTCCTGACACCCACCCCTCACAGATTGAGAGACAGCAATGAGGTCCCCCCTCAGCCTCCTCTTCTCCCAGCTCCAGAGCCCCAGCTCCCTCAGCCTTTCCTCAGCAGGGAGCTCCTCTCCTTCCTTCACCATCTTCGTTGCTCTACGCTGGACACCCTGTGTCCTTCTGGCACTGAGGGGCCCTGAACTGGGCACAGCACTGCAGATGCAGTCTCACCAGTATAAACCTGACACAGAACAGCTGTGTACAGGCTGCAGGGAAAGCTGAAATCATAGCATCATAGACGTGTTTATCAGCTAGGAGTCAATCCTGCAGACTCCTAAGCATTTCAATGAACACTCCTAAGCATTTCAACAAACACTCACGAGTAGCCAGAAAGCTTAGACACAGTGCTCTGAAACAAGACACCTAATGCAGCAGGTCCTACAGAAAGCATCCATGCATCTGTTCACGCAGCACTCAGTTTCCCTGTCCCTCTGTACACACAGTGCAGGCACCTTCGTGAGTAGCTGCTGGATTTAGTTTGTACCAAACACCAGGGGTTCTGTACTCTCCTACTCTCGCTGATTTTACCATTCATACCTCTGTCCTCATGATGAGTGCCCACTCCTCAGGAAGACACGTAGAGGTTGCCGTCAGGAAGAGGGTGAGCAGCATGTTCCTAAGCACTTTCAGAGGGCAGACCCTTAGGTTCTTTAACATCAATTCCAAGCATTCTGTACCAAACAAAGCAAAGAAAGGCGTTTTTAAGACTTTCCAGACAGCTGAGCCCTTGGAATGGTGAATATGGAGTTAGGTACTCTGTCACCTCTCGTGGAGTTCATTCAGTACCTATTGCCAAAACCTTTGGGGAGTGCTTTGCAAGCAGGCAGCTTCATAGTCTTAATTTCAGTTCTCAAGACTGAGGCTACGTGCACGGGTGTGCTGGCTGCCTGTGGGCACAGGCCATGGCATGAACTGGTTGCAATATTCTTCTCGACAGCTTTACCAATCCCTTCTGTGGAGTGAAGGGCTCTGACTCGTACTGAAGGTGTTCTGATATCGCTAGTTTCTAAAGACAGCTCTGTTTGCCTTTCAGATTCAAGGCCTCTACCAGATGTAGCCCTGACAGGGAAGTGCACCCGAGAGTGTGATGAATACGGCCACTCGGACTCCTGCTGGATGCCAGTTCGCACTTCTCCCGAGAGGAAGCAGAAGAGCCAGCCAAAACTCTCCACTTTCATGCCTGTCAATGAACGGGGCAGTCAGGAAAAGCTGGCCAATGGAGAAGCCTCCCTCATGGGTGATCGCAACAGAAACCTCCTTAACAAAAAGTTGACCTCATCCTATGAGACCTTCAGCGCAGCCAGCTTCAGCAAAAACGAAGAGGGCAATCCAGAGGATATCCCCCTTACACAGACAGGGGAATACAAGCCATCTCCTGTCAATACTCTAACGAGAAGAGAAGTTTACCTGTAGGTTCAGAAGCAGCAACAAGAGGTTCTTTTGGAGAGAAAAGTGGCAAAAGTTGGGAAATCAAAACAATTTTAACAAAAACACAAACAAAACCATAAAAAGAGGGGGCCACCAAAGAGACGAAAGATCCGCCTGCCCTTTCTGCCTCCGGAGCAGGCCTCGAAAACTTCTGTCTGCCTGACGATACTGTACAATGTAGAAATTGTTGGTCCTTGCATGTTTAATTCCTTCCCCACCCCCTGGTTTTTGTTTTCCTCAAATCTACGGTTGCAAACTCCTCCCATAGAACCAAGCTCGGTCACAGAGAACACAACACACCGCTGCTTCCCCTCTCTGCAGAAGCATGAGTTGAGCCACTCGTTTCGTTCGGTCGTCATCTGGCTTGTTGAGGATGACGGGGTCAGGGAAACCGTATTCCAAATCACACCATCTGAATATTGCTGATCCCCCACGCAGGGACCGTCCTTCACAAACCCTACAGATGTAGAGATAAATATCAAGGAATAATCAGTAACAGGCACTTTGTGAAGACCATAGCTTTAATCTTCTCACCTCTCCACTGAGGCTGGATGCGACTCAGTACATTCAGCCTGAGACTGCAGTCTAGATGATGGCATAATCTCCTATGAACTCTGGTTCTGTCTCATCCATAGAACGAATGCGTTCTTGCTATCTCTCTGTCTCTTTCTCTCTCTCTCTCTGTCCCCTCTCCCATTCTCTATAAGGTTTACTGCAACATAAACACAAGTAGCTACACGAATACTGTAGGATAGCACCGACAAACCGTCGAATTCATTGACTGGGGCAAGACGAACACCTAGCTGGGAAATCCACAGTAACAACGAGGCCAAAGATCACACAAACGGATCAGGGGAACTGCTACGGATCGGGGCTCTGCTCAGAACCACTGCTCTAGTCACACATACCCGCGTGTCCTCACCCCACACCCTCAGTTACGCTTTGCACAGCAGCGCCGTTGGCAGGCCCAGCTGACGTTCTTTCTTCTTTCCAGTTGAGCGCCCAAAGGAAGCAGGGGGGGTGTTTCCTGCGATGACGGGGTGTGCTGCAGCAGATGCTGCGCATCGTGTGCCGCTCCCGGGGGATTAAGATGGAAATTAAAAGCTAATAGTCTGACTAGCAGGCTGAGAGCGCTTGGAGAAACAGGGAGGATGGACAGTGGGAAGAAGCAGTGACAAGAGAGTGTTACCACTCAGAGGCGAAGCCTTGTTTTCAGAGTGTGGGGCAGGATCGCTGGGGGGTTTCGGGATCAGTATTGCAGGTTATCGATTGCTTCGAGTGGTAAAGATTTAGTTAGTGATCACAGAGGCCTTCTGCAGCCCCTGTGGGAAGGTTCCTTGAATCACAAGTGCATTAAAACCAAGAGGAGTGCAATACTAAATGATGTCAAGATTAGCAATGTTTAGGCTAGAGGTAGAAAACAAGTCTGATAGCCAATGGTCTGATAGTCAGAGGGTCAAGAGGAGTCCAAGCTACCAGTATGCAAGAGCTCTGGGAGGTGGCGAGTCTCACGGTGAGCACTTCTTGAAAGGAAGTGACAAGGAGACGGGTTTTTGTGCAATAAAGGTGACGGCGTGTGCAGAACTTCACCCGGTTGTGCTGTAGCCGATGCTGTAGTAATAACAGCACCGGGCTCTGACGCTCGCACGGAAGTGACAATCAACTAACCCAGCAAGGACAGCTCGAGGAGGGAGCAAGCACTCAACCCCCTGGCTGATTAACCTGGTGTTAGGCTCTGTCTAGAAGGCTCTCTCGCCTACCGTAGGCACAAGGTAGCTTTGGGTAGTTTCTTGCTAGAATTGCGTGGCGACAACCTTAAACAGCCTGACGTAGAGGTCGATCAATCAACAAGTCTCATCGCATTCACCCTTCCAATTCTGTTCTCCTTACAGAGGGAGGTTCCATCGTTGGCCATTTCGCTCTCCTCTCTTCTTTTCCTGTCTCCAGGTAGTTTGTGTAGAGCAGTCACGACGAGCGGGCTCGTTTCCGAAAGAGAACGTTAAAATCAAAGATCGATACCGACTGAACATCCTGACCTTTCAGTAGCTAAGTGACACAGAGGTCTACAAGCTAGGGCTTTGTTCCGAGACTGCACACAGCAGTTACTGCTCTGGATAATCTGCGAGTACCTGCTTGAAAGCTCTTCTGTACCGCGTATGCCGTTTTCCTGCCGCTTCGGCAGGACACGCGTTGCACACGGTACCTTCCTTCCACGAAGCTCTTCTTCCCCCTGACACAGCCCGACATGAATTCATTAGGTAGCTTGGTTCCTGATATTCCCAGAGCCCTCTTCCTGCAAGGAAACAGAAGGTCATAGAGAGCCTTCCGATGACAACGGGTCAGCAGTCACTCGCCGAGTTCTGCACGGCGTAGGACAGTCACGGAGTCCTTTGCTTGTGTGCATCTCCTTAGATCTAAAAGTGAGGGTGAAGGAGGTTTGTTAATAAATTCTAGCTCCTGTAAGTATTTCACAGGGATTCTAGCGGAGCTAGCCCACTGATTACTCTTCTGACCTGGCATGACACTCGACTCTCTTTTGTGTTTGTCGAATTCTCCTCTTTCTTTGAAGTAGGGTTGCAAATGGTGCCGCTCCCTAGAGTGCTTTTGTATTAAAAAAAAACAAATAAAACTATAAAAAAATATTACTAAGAATAATTAGGGTGAATGCAAAATATGCAACTGTGCCTTTTATACCTATTATTACGGTACCGTGGTGGTTGGGTTTGGACGCTGAGGGATAAGGGGCTATTCCCAACTCTTTGGAACCTGTATATTTCCCTGTGTTTATTTTCTGAGAAATTATAAATAATATATTTAAAAAAAAACAATCCTTTTGCCAAACTCAGTTAATGGACCAGTCTTAAGCATTAACACCCCGAGGGCTGCCGTCTCGGTAGGTCTCGAGGACTCTTGAGGGGAGGGGGGGGTTTAGTACTGTTGGCGTGAGGGTATTTTCATTCGGGGGTTCATTTTGCTGCCTGGAAGAACTCCGCTCAGCCTAGATTGTAGCTCTTTAGCAAGGTGACACCGCGACACGGACAAGTTTTTGTTACGAATTCCTTTTAGCCAGCATCCCGTTTCAGTTGTACAGTCTAGAGCTCATCCTTTTCTTTCCTTCCATGGGGAACTCCAACGAGCTTTGCATGCGTTTTAAACTAGGGCGCCTTTAGCGAGCGATGCGTTAAGATAGAACTTTATATGTATTAGAAGATGCAGTAGCTTTGCTCTAAAACCACCCCACCTAATGCTCACTCTGGATCTCAGATCTGCGCTGTTTGTTCACTCTGGTTTCTGACTGGCCTGCTGCCTGAGTTTCGGGACAAAACAAAACAAAAAACCCCACAAAAGATCCTATAAAAGTTAAACCTTATTTTTCTGTGCGGGAAGAACTTCAGTGGGATTGAGAGCACTGGCTGAAAGTCTACCCTAGGATGTCGTCAAGCAGCAAAGCCGCGTGCATACAGACCTTGCCCTAAGTCCAGCCGTCGCCAAACACCTTTCAGGGACTGGAAGAGTGAAATATTTCTCCCTTTTTCTTTTCTTTGCGTTGGTGTTTTCTTAAGGAACAGGTGAAATAGCAATAGAAACAGAAGCCCGTCGTTTGCTTTCTGTTACCGACGGACGAGGGTCAACACGAGGACGACGACAACACTGGGGTACGCTTTCAGGCACCGCTTTTCCCCCCGACACTTTTGAAGCACTTGCATTCAGTGTGGTTCGATCTGTTTGTACTATTAATCCTTGACTATTGTTCTGCAACTTGGATGTTGATAATGAAGCAGAGAACAATTGATCATTGTTTATTATGGAGTCACTATGCACGCAACTATGCTAAATATGGCAAAAATGTATTAAACGCTAGTCCACCTCTATTTATGAACTATTTACCTAATTTAATTTGCTTTTGTACAGTTTTCTGTAAATAAATGGCTTGTCATTTTTGTCTCTGCAAATTAAAATAGAACATGTTCAACCGGTCGCCCATTTGCCAGCGTACTTTCTCCGACAGGATATTCCACGTTTACTGGATGAACTAACACGCTAGCTTGCCTATTTAACCTATCGTTTGCATGGCAAAGTCAAACTACCTTTGTAACTGGCCACAGCTTTAGCTGCTGATGTAGATGAGGTCTTGCCTGTCTACAGAGTGAAATTCTATAGAGGCTATTGTCACTCAGGACAGCATACAGCGATTCTCGCGGGAGAAATAAAGTTCTTGTAATGATAGCGGTTGTTTCTGATTGCTGTTTCAAAGGGCTTCTTGTTGAGGTGCGTTTGACAGCCGCCACGCTACGCGGAATAACGTGTGCTAAGTACAAACTCAGGTATCTCCGTTAGGGAACGGCAGTGGTCTGATTGTCGGGGAGGGGGTTACCTTTGTTATCCCCCCACCCCAAAGTTCAGGAATACTAACAAACCCTGAGACACCAGGGAAGGAACAGCCAATTCATGTGCAATTCAGAGCCAAAAGCGAAGTAAACTCCTCCAGTGTTGGTTCCTAGCTGGGAATCACATTACCCACCTCACCACAACTACCGAGCGAGAACCAACCCTCCTCCAGAGGCGACACCCAAGAAGCAAAACCCCAGAGTCCATTCCTTAGCTGTCCGGATGGCGCTTTCACCGCTCTTGTTTTTGTTTCAGTGGTTTCAACACCAGGTTCCTAAGGCAGCATCGAGTCAGGATTTCATCAGCCGTGACGCGGGACAAGATGTATTCGTGGGGGAGAAGGCTCCAAGGGGAAAGCTCACCCTCCTCGCTCTCGTTTCCTACAAAACAGTGTCGCTACAGCAACCTGGCGAACCGTTGCGTACTCCGTCCCACTGACCACCACGGAAAGTGCTGTCTCTTCTCTTCCTTCCCCTCAGTTCCAGGGTAGGGTGGGGTTGTTGTCAATAGAGGTTGGCCGGATCTTGATCCTTTTAAAGAAAACAACAATAAACTTTACATTGCAAACGCCTTGCTCTGCCTGTGCTTTCCGTTCGCATCGCCTGCTCTGCTCGAGCAAACGCGTCGAGGAAGAGGCTGCCTTCTGTAAACAGAGGGCTGAGCAGCTCTCTGCCTGTGGAGAGAATTCAATCCAGCGAGTGACCCCAGATTCCCCGCATCACACTCAAATGAGCTCCCCCTTCAGCTCTTCCTGCGGCAGCAGTGTTTTAATGAGTGACTTCAATCAAGCTTTCATGCTGATTCCAGCCTAGACGTAGCGCACAGGGCCTGACCTCCTGTTTGTTTAGTTTACCTTTCATCTGCATTCTTCTTGTTTACCGACTGCATCCAGCAAGGGGGTTGTGGGAAAATCAAATACATCTTGGGAACCAGAGTGGTTAAGAGAGGAGGATCCAAGCGGGCACAAGACAGTGATTCACGTCGCCCTTTCACCCTGCCTTCGTCTCTCTCCCCCTCTGTCTCCTGTGCTGCAGTAAAATGTGATCCTACACCGAGGATTAAATTAATGACTGAGAGACCCAGGCAGAAATAATGACATGAAATTCTTGAGCCTCCTGAAGAGAGCAGCGAGGCTGGGCAAGGGACTGGAGGGACAGGCTGAGGAGGAGAGGCTGAGGGAGCTGGGGGTGTTGAGCCTGGAGAAGAAGAGACTCCGGGAGACCTTACTGCTCTCTATACTACCTGAAGGGAGGTTGCAGTCAGGTGGGTATCAGGCTCTTCTCCCAGGCACCCAGCACCAGGATGAGAGGGCAGGGCCTGAAGCTGCCAGGGGAGGGTTAGGTTGGCTGTTAGGAAGCCCTTCCTCAGGGAAAGGATGCTCAGAGCCTGGACTGGACTGCCCAGGGCAGTGGGGGAGTCCCCGTGTCTGATCCGTTTGTGTGATCATCTTGTAGATTCCAGAAGATGTTCTGTTATTAGACAACAGCAGACAGATGACTGGGCAGCAGGGACCTTAATTATGAGGTCCCATCTTTATTCTAAGGTCAGGGAGGCAAGGAAAACCACAGCAATTAGTACCTAACAGCTAACGTGGCAGGGTGTGATGATCACAGCATTGGCAAACGGGGTAATTCCATACTTGCTTCAGTTTCTCTCTCCTCTAGTCTCTCATCTCACATAATTCACCTTACTTCACCTCCTTCTGCTGGCAGCTCCTGGAATCAGCTATCTCCTTAGCTGTTGCCCACCTTGCTCCGAACTAGAGCTGTTTCCCAGCCTGACCTCTGAGCATCGTTTTGCCAGCCTTTTCTTCAGGAGCATGAAATCCCGCTGGACTCCCTCACAGACAGCTCAGTTTGAATACTGAAAGGGTCCTTGATTACCTTGAATGCAGGGTGTTCTGATTTAAAACAAAACACAAACCAACAGCCCCGAAGTCCAGAGAGGGTTGACCAGCCGCTGGGTGTGACACAGAGCAACCCCTCATGGTGGTTCCAACCCCATCATAACGAGCAGGTCCTTTCTTCTTGCTTTAATCTGTGCCTTGTGCAGAGATGAAAGGACCAGGTATAAACATCCCAGGTCCCTCTGAACTACTTTTTAACAGGAGTTTCACACAGGCAGCAAAGAAGGAGGCATCGTTTGGCCAGCCCTGGTAAGTGGAGCTTGTTTCCCATCAGTTTGGATGCCCCTGTTGAGTATTCTGATTGTGTTTATGTGTCATCAGTACTATGCTAATGGCTAATTAATGCTCGTGCCGTGCTCGTTTACGAGGGCACAGAATTGATCAAGGGAAATGATGTAAAAAGTGCTGCCTGTTGAACAAGGCAGTCAAACCCTGACTCCCATGAGGTGGTATAATCTGTCAGCCTGATACACCGCATAGTAACACAGACGGTCGGTATTAGCATAGGAGCTGGACACCGCTCCCGTGCGCCGAGTAGAAGGCAGCTAATTTAGGGAAGGATTTCTGAGAGGAATAATTGGGGTTGCTCAGCCTGGAGATGAGGAGGCTCCCAGGTGACCTCTGAGCAGCTTTTCAATCTCTGGAGGGGGCTACAAGAAAGCTGGGGTAGTGTTTGGACATGGGTTGCTGAGAGAGGACAAGGGGAAAGGGTTCCAGCCTTGAAGGGGGGAGATTGAGGTTGGCCATGGGGAACCAATTCTTTGCTGGGAGAGGGCTGAGATGCTGGAACAGGGTCCCCATGTAGTTGGCAGTGCTGAAGGCCAGGTTGGCTGGGGCCCTGAGTACCCTGCTCCAGTGAAGGGGTCCCTGCCTGTGCAGGGGGGTTGGAACTGGATGATCTTTAGGGTCCCTTCCAACCTGAACCATTGGATGACTCTATGAACCTCCATGCCTCAGGAAACACAGACCCACTCAATGAATTATGAAGTTTGTAAGCACCAGAACAGCCTTTCCCTGTGCTTCTTTGAACACTCAAGCAGCTCTTTACCTGAGTTTTAAAGCTCCTGGAACCAGGGGCAGGCATCCATCTGGTGGGGCTCTGCTGGTTGTAGTTGGTGGAGACAAACCTTTGTGGCAAAACAGACCTAAAGGATTTACAAACAAGCAGGCAGGAAAGTCTGCTGTCAGGAGTGAGCTCTCACCTGGCGGTGTCTGGAGAACCCAGCGATGCTGCTTTATTGAGTGGAATTATCTGCCTACAGCGTTGGGTACCGGTGATGAAGTTAGAAGTTGTGCTGTGTCCTCTGGTACCAATGAGAGGATGCAAAGCACAACGTCCTTGTACAGTATAGCTGTGTATTACTTCACTAATTAGGTTGATGATGTATGATTATCGTATTTCTTAGGCGTACATCTATTCTTTAATTGTTTTTATCATGTGAGGCTCTGGGCAACCTGGCCTAGGCGAGGGTGCCCCTGCTCACTGCAGGGGGAGCAGACTGCATGACATTTGCGAGGTCCCTTCCAGCCTGGGCCGTTCTAGGACTCTGTTGATGTTGTTCCCCCTTTACCCTGCCGAAGAAACCCTGCCCAGCAGGCGAAGGGGAGCAATCGGCTTTCGACTACTTCTACACTTCCCTGCCCAAACTTTTCCAGAAAGTTCTGCCTTTGCCTGCTGGCCTTTGCAGTCATTACGGAACGTTTAGCCTCTTGCTCTCAACAGCACTTAAAGACTTTAAAAAGTGCTTCCTGGGGAGAATAAACAGCAGGCAGTGTTGGATTAACCCAGCAAGGGTTGGATATCCATGACAGCAGCATCTCCAGTCTCCCCTTGCTCCACCTCCTCAAACCACAAGAAATATAGTGACCCAAGAGCAGCTGCAACTCGGGTCCAAGAGAAAGAGCAGCGAGATTTAAAACCTGTCCTGAGGGATTACACTGCCTCGCAGCCCCCACTGCACCCAGCGGTAGAGGTGCTATTTTTAGAGCACGGATTTTAATCTAACAGGAGAGACAGAGAGATTTGTTGGCCAAGCCCTCAGCTACAATAAATCAGAGCGTAACCTGTGGGTGAGAAAGTCGAGGTGGTGAGGGGAGCTCTAAGCTAGGAACGGCTGCAGAGGGGAAGTACAGTCCACAGTCAAGGTAGAAAGAGATGGGTAGGGGAGAGCAGCAAGGGGTGCAAGGTGGCAGGTAATGGAGAGACCTCTAGGAGAACAAAACAGAGTGAAAGGGCTAGCTCATCATGAACAAATGCCTGCAGCTTGAGAAACGAGACTGGCGCTCTGTGTGGGGTTAGGTAACCACTGCTCTCTGTTACTGAGCTGTGACGGGGCACCTCACACGAGTAGGTTATTGCAAACAATAGAAGCCTTCATGGAAGACAGATGGAGAAGGGGGTGAGTGGAGAGAGGGAGACAAAGGAGTAGCTCAGAAGAATGAGAGCCTTTCTGTGGCTGAAGGTTCACAGCCTGGGATCAAAGGAGAGAGGCCAATAATGGAGACAGAGATGGGGGTTCGTTACAGAGCAAGGATATGTAAAAAGCTGAGCTAACAGGGTGCCCAGGTGGCATGAATTGCCAAGGGCATCCTGGCTTGGATCAGCATTAGTGTGGCCAGCAGGACTATCCCTAGTCAGGCTGTCCTTCCACACCTCCAGACACGGGGACTCCCCCACTGCCCTGGGCAGTCCAGTCCAGGCTCTGAGCACCCTTTCCCTGAGGAAGGGCTTCCAGTCATCCAACCTAACCCTCCCCTGGCAGCTTCAGGCCTGCCCTCTCGTCCTAAATATGCAGTAAGCAGGTCTACAGAAAGGAATGGCAGAGCAGCACTGGTTTCCTAGCAGCTGCTGCAGGGCCGTTGACTTGCAGCACCGATGCTGAAGCGCTGCAGAGTGGCAGCCACACACCCTCAGTCATGGTCTTCTCTCTCACACTGCACTCAAGCCTTCACTTCTGCCACCAGGATTGCTTTTCAAGGATCCTTACTGTTTGTTGGTCGGGATTTGTTAGTGCTCATCCATTGCATCTTGCTCTTTATCAGCGGGTGCTGAGGTCTCCTTCGTGTTCTGCTCACACAGCAGAACCTCTGTCCTTTGGAGCCCCAGGAGCACTCCCCCTCATCCGCAGAACAAATTCTCTGAGGGGTTCATGGGTATAAACGTTTGTTTAGAATTTAGAGGTCAAATTTACATTTCTGAAGGATTAACAGTTTTACACCTCCCTCCCCTACTACATTTGCAGCCAGATACCCTAAGTTTACAGCATTAAATCAAGGGAGACTGAATGCTCTGACAGCCCAACTGCAATCACGGATTCGGGTTGTCAGCTCAACTTTGTCTTTAGTTGCCATCACATCTTGAGCAATCTCCTTCCCACTCCTCATGAAACCTATGACCACGGCTGACCTTTCCTATCCCACTCAGCATGAGGAAATCATTAGAAATGCTGTTCCATCTGCACTGGGTTACATCCCGGCCAAGTCTGGGATGCAGGCTCTACTGGACCCCTCCCCAAATAGGAATATCCCAATCACAGCACAGTCCTGGCTGGAAAGGAGCTCCCAGCTCCCCCAGTCCAACCATCCCCACCCCAACACAACCCCTCAGTCCCTGAGAGACTGACAGACACAACCTGACCCCCTCCCTGCTGCCCCTCGAGCAGGGCAGGAAGCACCATGGCTACAGGGTTCTTCAACACCTCCAGGCAGGGGGACTCCCCCCACCTCCCTGGGGTGTCCATCCACATTTGAGAATAAAAATGTCATTGTGTGTGGACATAGAAATCTACCCTGTGCTCTCTGAGGAAAAGCTGATGCCTCTTGCAGTTTTAATCTATTTGCCAGAAGAGCAGTCACCCGCTCCCTCCTCCCCTCCCGGTGTAAAGTTGTTTGAGACAAGTGAAACAGCAACCATAAACTCCCCCCCTGAAATGAACTCCAAATAAACAAAGGGCCAAGCCCTCCAGAAGACCTCCCTAAACCAAACAGTCTTCCCCCAAACCAAACAAACAGTCTCTCCCCAAAACAAACACTGAGGAGGAAGTTCTTCACCAGGAGAGTGGGAGAGCCTGGAATGGGTTGCCCAGGGAGGGGGTTGGAGCCCTGTCCCTGGAGGGGTTTAGTGATGAGGCTCTGGCCAGCCTGCTCTAGGGTGGGGTGTCCCTGCCCATGGCAGGGGGGTTGGAACTGGATGATCCTGGGGTCCCTTCCAACCCTGACTGATTCTGTAACTTCTTCACGGGGAGGAGGATAGGGCACTGGAGGGGGCTGCNGGGTCTGCTCAGGGGGGTTCTGGAGTCTCCTTCTCTGGAGACTTTTGAAAACCTGCCTGGACTTGGTCTGGGTGATCCTGCTGTGGCAGGGGGATTGGACTGGTCCTTCCCCATCCCTAAGGATTCTGTGATTCTCCCCCTCAGACCAGAAAACCCAACAAAGAAAGGCAAGAATTGGCCAAACCGATTTATTGCAGGGACAGCAGAGCCTGCTGAAAGAGCCAGAGTCAAATCTTTCTCCTTTCAGGAGGTTTGCTGCCTGCGTGGAGCCCGAGCTGCCGCACACAGCTTCACCCTGTGGGGAGACTTTATAAGGTGTTTAGTCAAATGAGAGCTATCTATGCAAAGCCTTAGGCTTTTGTTTGAGCCTGTGCTGCATGACAGCCCCTCTTCTGCTAGCCAGGCGGATTAGAAGTCGGGAAGGTGCAGCAGTACATTCCCACCACATATCTTACAGGCACAGACAAGATGCTATTGTCTCAAGACAGCAAGGAAGCACGGAAGT
The DNA here is from genome assembly GCA_013397515.1 of Upupa epops. Taxonomy (NCBI): domain Eukaryota; kingdom Metazoa; phylum Chordata; class Aves; order Bucerotiformes; family Upupidae; genus Upupa; species Upupa epops. The sequence continues at coordinate 84,317 of VZRI01000195.1, forward strand.
ACAGCACAGGTTTGATATACATCTTTATCTCTCTCTCACACACACACACAGATATAAATGAAAGAGCTGCCTGGTGGAAAAGGTCCTGGGGGTGCTGGGTGACAGCCGGCTGAACAGGAGCCAGCAGGGTGCCCAGGTGGCCAAGAAGGCCAACAGCATCCTGGCCTGGATCAGGGATGGTGGAAGCAACAGGAGTAGGGAAGTTGATGATGCCCCTGTACTCTGCACTTGTGGGACTGCACCTTGAGTACTGGGTTCAGTTCTGGGCACCACAGGATCAGAAGGGCATGGAGGGGCTGGAGCAGGGACAGAGAAGGGCAGTGAGGCTGGGGAGAGGGCTGGAGAACAGGGTCTGTGAGGAGGGGCTGAGGGGACTGGGGTTGTTTAGTCTAGAGAAGAGGAGTCTGAGAGGAGACCTCAGTGCTCTCTACAGCTCCCTGAAAGTTGTAGAGAGGATGGTGCTGGTCTCTTCCAAATTCCTAATGATAGGATAAGGGTAAATGCACTCCCTTCTACAGAGGAATAGAAGATCAAGACTCCAAGTGAGCACAGATGAAGGGTTTAGAGTGCACTCCTCAGCTCCAACAGACTGCAGCACTGCACTGGAGGATGGCAGTGCTACGTGCCCAGGCAGCTGGCTAGATGGGCACTGTAGGGCTCTTCCCACTGATACCATTCTGCTCTATCTTATATGTATTCCTAGTGATAGGGTGAGGGGCAATGGCCTGACGCTGCGTCAGGGGAGGATTAGATTGGATCTGAGGAAGAAGCTCTCTCCTGAGAGAGTGGTTGAGCACTGGACCAGGCTGCCCAGGGAGGGGTTGAGTCCCCATCCCTGGAGGAGTTTAACAACCGAGTAGCTAGAGCTCTTGAGGCCATGGTCTGGGGGTTGGGGAGCTGTTGGGATGAGGGCTGGGCTGGATCCTGGAGGTCCTTTCCAGCCACGGTGATTCTGTACATGTGCATCATCCAGCACCAGTGCAGATCACATTAACACGGGACATTCACAACATTTCCACAGACCAAGCAGGGCTTTGAGAAGAACCCAAACCCTCATCGTTATGTTTACTTCATATCACTCTGATGAAACGAATGCAGATACCTTGAATAAAAACCCCCAAGAGCTGAGGCTGAGATTACACAGGCTCCTAATTACAGCTGTCATGAAGAAGAGAGAAGAAGCTGGATGTGCACACTGCTGGCACGGAGTTAACAACCAACACTCTTATGCATGAAGTTAACTGTGGAGAGCAAATCCCTCGGCATCTACCCTTTCAGCAGATGAAGATGTAGCCGCTTCGAAGTGTTATTTTCCCTGCTTCTCACACATCTGGAAGATGACCTTCAGAATAAGTTGTGCACTTTCAGTACCAACCTGTGGGAAAACCCATGCCCTGAACCTCCTTCCATTTGAGTTGATGCAAGAACAGAATGGGAACGTGGTTACCTACCCAAAAGGAACCCAGCTTGAACACAGGGTCTGTGGTGCCTGTGGTTTGAGCTGTCTTCAGAGAGCTCTAGGGATCTTTGCCATCAAACCTCAGTGTTTCTTGAAGACTGATAGGATCTGCGTGCAAACTGAGTTGAGCTATAAGCTACAAGCTGTGCTACTCATGGAGGAGCTCTAGTAGCTTTCTCATGGTGAAACAGAGTACTACCACCTCATGAAAAGGAAGGTGAGTACAGGCACTGTGTATGAGTGAGATACTCCAAGCTGACCGAGAAGGTCATTGCCCAACCACCCCAAACAAACTACACAGCTATGATACCAGGATAGAATCCCATCCAGAAGGACCTGTGCCCCCACTCAGGGTCACCAAACCCAAATATAAAGTCCCTACACCTGGACTGGGGCAATCCTCAATACCAGTAGAGCTTGGGAGATGATATGGTTGAGAGTAGCCCCTGTGAAAAGAGTCCTGGGGGTACTGGTTGTCAAGTCAGCACATCCTTGCGGTCCAGAAAGCCAACCGCATCCTGGGCTGCATCAAATGAAGTGGGACCAGCACGCTGAGGGAGGCAATTCTCTCCCTCTGCTCTGCCCAGGTGAGATCCCACCTGGAGTCCTGTCTCCAGCTGTGGGGTCCTCAACACAAGGACATGAACTTTCTGGAGCAGAGCCACACAGGTGACCAGAGGGCTGGAATACCTCTCCTACGAGGACAGGCTGGGAGAGCTGTGGTTGTTCCACCTGGAGAAAAGGAGGCTTCCAAAGGCCGTATTGGATTCTTCCAGTACTCTAAGGGAGGCTCCAAGATAGATAGGGACAGACCTTCAGCAAGGGCTCTTGTGACAGAAAGGGGACAATGGTTTTAATCTGCAAGAAGGCAGATTTAGATTAGATATTGGAACAGGGGTTTTTGTCATGAGGGTGGGGAAACACAGGAACAGGTTGCCCAGGGAGGTGCTGGAGATGCTGTTCCTGAAGACATTCAGGTTGAGGCTGGATGAGCCTCTGAGTAACGTGATGGAGCTGAGAACATCCCTGCTCTTTACAGGAGATTTGGACTCGGTGACCTTCAAGGTCCCTTCCCACTCAATGCACTCTATGGGTCTATGAACACTGAGTACCACGAGGGGTCTGTGCCAGTCCACAGTTTAACAGTAAGGAGGATGAGAGTCCACACCTTTGAGGACTGGGGTGGTGCTGTCACCATCACCTGTGGTTGCAGGGAGCAGGCTGCCTGGGTACACAACAGTGGAGCATCCACATCTCCAGCTCCCCTGTGTTAGTAGAGTAGAGCACAGTGCTGAGAGATAGGGTCTAGCTGAAGCTGTGGGAGCGTGTCCATGGCATTAACCCTTCGGGGGAATGGCTAAGGAATACTGTTCACAAGCCTGTGGTTGTTCATTAAGGTTTCCTAAGTGTTGAGCTCGTGTAACTGCTGTATGGTTGATGCTGATCCTTGATCTACAGTTCCCTGACTGCTAGTTAATCACGTGTTGTTAAACACCAAACCCAGAAGCCACATAAAATGCTTTTATGATTATTTCATCCTGTGTGTTATTAATCCTTGGAGTTAAGTACTCTGTCTGAACAATTCAGCTTTGAAGCAGCAGTGCACCACACAGAGTCAGTCACAGAGTCAGGGATCAGAAGGGACCTCGACAGATCATCCAGTCAAGGATGCAGGAGGAGCGGGGTCAGCAGGAGAAGGGGAGTTCTCGTGCCCTTGGGAGGACTCGATTCCTGTGCTCAGTTCTGGGCCCCTCATGATAGGAGAGACAGGGAGATGCTGGAACAGGTCCAGAGCAGAGCTACCCAGCTCAGGAGGGGTTGAGAGAACCAGTCGTGTGAGGAGAGGCTGAGGGAGCTGGGCAGGGTGAGTTTGGAGAAGAGGAGGCTGAGGGGGGACCTCCCTGCCCTCTCCAACTCCCTGAAGGGAGGCTGTTTGTCAGTCCCACAGGGACTGAGGTTTTTGTCGGGGTGGGGATGGTTGGACCGGGTGATCTAGAAGCTCCTTTCCAACCAGGATTCCTTAATTGCAGAGCTTGGATTTTCCAGGCAGCCCCTTACACAACCACTGGGGATTCGTTTCAAGCTAATGGGATGCAAAGTGGTCTCCCTAGGACGTGCAGGTTTCACTGCCATGGAAGTGTAATCTCATTTACTCGCGCAGACTCACTAATCTGGCTGTAATCACGTTACTTATCTCTTAATGTGGTGTGTGGCAGATGTACATCACAAATTACCCACAGGTGGGACTGCCACAGATTAAATCACTCTAATCACATTTAGATGCCTCCAAGTTGGGTCCTCTGTTCAAAGCTGGCTCCTAAACAGGCAAAATGAAAACACTGAGGAAATTTCTAGTTACCTACCTCTCTAAAAGCTGAATTCAAACACTTGAGGGTTATAATTGATCTTAAAATGATTCGATCATTGCTCACGATGAAGTAGCCTCAGCCAGTTGTTTGGTTGTATTCAGTGATGGAAGGACTGTATTGCTTCTCAAAGCAAAGAGATCTTTTCACTCGATTTGAGCCAAAAGTGTAGTCTTTAATAACTTTTAGCATTTAATCTTAATGGAGATACTGTCACCCAGACCCAGTGGCACAGGAACACAGCCAGGAGGATCTGGAACGTCTGCAGAGAAGGAGACTCCACAGCCCCCCTGGGCAGCCCCTTCCAGTGCTCCGGGACCCTCCCTGGGAAGAAGGTCCTGCTGAGATTGAGAGGGAACCTCCTCTGTTCCAGCTGGCACCCAGTGCCCCTTGTCCTGTCACCAGATCACCTTGAGGGTGTCTCACTGTGGAGACGTTGGGATGAGGGTTGGACTTGCTGATCCTTTCCAGCCAGGATGACTCAATGACTCTGCCTGTCTCAGAGATGCAAAGGGAGCGTGAGTCCAGCTGGGCATCCCCTGACTGAAAGGTACACAATGAAATACACTGAGGCTTGATCAAGAAACCCCTGGCTCAAACATCACAAAGGGTCAGTGAGCTCCTAAAGAGGCAACATGAGCAGAGTAGGGCTATTGTTGTAATCATTAAGCAACTTTGTGCCTGTGACATCCTCATTGAATGTTATGGTACTTCCACGAGTGAAATCAAGCTGGTGCTTGTGCTGTAATCACACAGTCCTTTGGTCCTATAGAAATACTCCAACATCTTAGCTCTGACCTACGCTGACATTAGCTCTGGCAAAGTCTGCTTCTCTGGTGCTCATGTCCCCTTTAGAGTAGAAAGATAAAGGCAATCAATTATGCGTTGATTAGCATTAATGCCTTCCTCCAATAGCTCCGAGAATCATAAGTGAATTAATGGCAGTGAATAAATGTCCTCAAAGATAAGCTGCAGTAAAAGCTTCCCTCTTAAACGCTGCGACGTTTACCGAGTTATTTAGTTCAAGAGACCACTGCTATTTACTTGAGTGGCAGACTAACTTTTACCTTGATTACTGCAACTTCTCCTTTAGTCTCTCGGATGCTAATCCTGGCTCTTTAATCTATTCAAATCACAGCTGCTAAAATTAGCTTCCTCACCTATCATCTCTCCTGCTACACGTCAGTGGAGAGGCCAGGTACCCATGCCCTCTTCCACCGAGGGTTAGATGTAAGATTCACTTGTCAGACCCCATCTGCAGGACTGCGTCCAGTTCTGGAGCCCCCAGCACAGGGAAAGGAGAAGAAGAAAAAGGAAAAGGGAAAAGAAGAAGGGAAAGAAGAAGAGAAAGAAGGAAGAAGGGAAGGAAGAAATGAAGGAAAAAGGGAAGGAAGAAGAAGAAGGAACAGAAGAAGAAGAAGAAGAAGGAAAAGAAGAAGAAGAAGAAGAAGGAAAAGAAGAAGAAGGAAAAGGAAAAGAAGAAAAAGAAGAAGAAGAAGGAGAAGAAGAAGAAGAAAAAGAAGGAGGATTAGGAGGATTAGCCATTGTTTAGGCAGAAACTGGCTGGAAATCTATCTACCCATGGAGGGTGGGTCCTGACCACCCCTGCATTCCTCATTTTGCTTTCTTCTCTTCCATTAGCCTTCGCTATAAAGCAATGACCACTTTACATTGTCCTGATGCATTGCAGTTATTCTTCCTTTCCTCTTCCCCCTTTCTGCTGGCAGCAGCACTGAAGCGAGTGAGCGGCTGTGTGGTGCTTCCCTACCCCCCCAGCACCACATCCAACAGGGTGTCTCCCCAGGTTTTCTCTTCTCCAGGCTCTGCGACCCTGATTCTCTCAGCTTGCTTTCACAGGGGAGGTGTTCCAGCCCTTTTACCATTTCTGTGCCTCCTCTGGACTCTCTCCAGCAGCCTCACGCCTTCCCTGTGCTGGATGCAGTACTCCGGGTGGGCTAGGATGAGCTAACTCTCTCCTCAACCCCCTTTGCAATGTTGTGCCACGAGACGAATCACTCCGATTCTTCCCTATCCCTGGGAGCGATGTCAGATCTTTTCCCTGCATAATGAACATCTTCAGATAGAGCCTGTCTCATGCCATCAAAAATTACATGTCATGTTCTTGTCATTTGTTCTTTTCTCCTGCAACCTACGCTGCTGCTTTTCCATTACGGAGCTAAAAACCCCAGTAAATGGCGAATGATTGTGCCGTTCGAACGCCCTGCTAAGGAGCATTCAAACGAGAAGGTAATTGCAAGAAAAAAATAGTAAATCTTCATCAATTTTAGTTAATTAAGGGGTTTTTTTTCTTTTCTGCTTCAGTCATTCTCGCTGGTTTGTTTGGAGGCTGCTCGTCAGAAAATAATCTCTGCTTCAGTCTGAAAGGGGAGCGTAGGGAAAGCACTTGGAATCGGGATCTCTCCTCTGCTCTGAATGTCTGCATCAAATCCCAGAATCACAGAGCAATCCTGGCTGGAATGGAGCTCCCACACCCCAGAGTCCAACCATCCCCACCCCAACACAGCCCCTCAGTCCCTGAGAGACTGACAGACACAGCCTGACCCCCTCCCTGCTGCCACTCGAGCAGGGCGGGAAGCACCATGGCTACAGGGTTCTTCAACACCTCCAGGCAGGGGGACTCCACCACCTCCCTGGGAAGGCCCTGCCAGTGCCCAACCACTCTGGCTGCAGAGAATCTCTGCCTCAGAGCCAGTCTGACCCTCCCCTGCCTCAGCTGCAGAGCAGTGCCCCTGCTGCTGTCAGCAGGCACCAAGGAGCAGAGGCCAACAGCCACCCCTCCACAGCCTCCCTTCAGGGAGCTGGAGAGGGCAGGGAGGTCGTGGTGCGTTTGGAAGCACTAAGGAGAATTACAGACATGGAACGATGAAGCAGTAGGGCAGCAGGAAAGAAGCGAAACCTTGAGTCGTTCAAACCCATTAACATTCAGGTTCCTTTAGCTGAGGAACTCGGACTAATTGGTGCGTTCCAGCCCNCTAAGGGTTCTAGAATGCTATGAAGTGCTTGTTGAACCTTCCTTGTTTAGCTTTTGTTCCTCCCATCAGTACATTAACCAGATGAATCAGCTAATCTTGGCTCTGGGCTGCTCAACCCAGGACAGTCTCCAAGAAGACAAATCTGTACTTCTGAAAACGAAGCATCAGGCTCTATCCCACACTTGCAATCACTCTACTTTCAAACAGCTAAAGTTTAAGCAAGGACTCTTCCTACTCCTACTGTCAGATCTATATTCGTTCTGCTCACAGGCTTCACTCTGTAATTTGGGGTAGTACATGGATTATTTTTAGTGCATTCTGACACAGGAGGGAATGGGGAGGGGATTTTCTGTTCCTGAGATAATCAATGGAATATTTTCTTTAATTAGGATGAATTTGAGTCTCCTTCCCTTCAGAGTAACACTAATTGGCCCTGTATCTCCTCTGAATTGGTCTTCTGAAGTCGTGATTAGTCATCGGGCTATTCTGCATGCCCACATGTACCCCCGTTAGAACTGATGCCATCAGATTCACTAGGCAAGGCTGTTCTCGCTGGGATAAGCCCTTTCAAAGGGAAAGCAGCTCAGGGCTGAGCACCACTTCCTTAGCCTAAGGCACCTGTGACACAAGAGAAAACAAACCTCGCTCAGCCTATGTCACACTCACCATTTGCTTCATCTGGAGGACTGTGTCCACCTCTGGGCTCTTCAGTTCAAGGACACAGAGCTGCTGAAAGGTGTCCAGCACAGAGCAACGAAGAGGTTGAAGGGAGGAGAGCAGCTCCCTGATGAGGAAAGGCGGAGGCAGCTGGGTCTCTTGAGCTGGGAGAAGAGGAGGCAGGGGTACCTCATTCCTGTCTCTCAATCTGTGAGGGGTGGGTGTCAGGAGGATGGAGCCAGGCTCTGCTCAAGGGCATCTGGTGATAGGGCAAGGGCACTGGGTGCCAGCTGGAACAGAGGAGGTTCCTCTCAATCTCAGCAGGACCTTCTTCCCAGGGAGGGTCCCGGAGCACTGGAAGGGGCTGCCCAGGGAGGTTGTGGAGTCTCCTTCTCTGGAGACGTTCCAGCCCCGCCTGGCTGTGTTCCTGTGCCACTGGGTCTGGGGGATCCTGCTGTGGCAGGGGGGTTGGACTGGGTGATCTTTTGAGGTCTCCTCTGATCCCTAATGATTCTGTGACTCTCTGGGGAGTGGTTAGCATTAAGGACGCTGCAATGCCCCACCGTCGTTCAGAGTTAACAGTCCTCTTCCCTGTGTAGGGAGCTAAAAGGACATTCTCCAGTTTTCAACTCTTACCTGATTTGTTCTTCTCTGTGTCCATGAATTAAGGAAATGAGCAGAGCCTGGTAAAGTGCTAGGTGTGAAAGAGCTCGCAAGAAAAGGAACAGCTGAGCTCTGCCCTGTAGCTGAGACTATGCCATTAGCACAGCACCTCAGACCACAGCTGGTCCACTCTCCTCTCTCAACCCTCGTGTCGATGAGCTCAGTTTTACTCAGCTCTCAACTACCAGGGGCCAACTCCTTTCAGAGACGTCTGTGCCCGCACAAAAGTGAATACGACTTGTGTCTTAGAGCTTCAGCTGCCAAGAAAGCACCTTCACATGCATTTCCATTTGATCTGTTGTCAAGTGTACACTCATGAGGGAGCACAGAATGGCTTTGTGCGGGCACTGGTTATATATAGCTCTGTTCTTCCAGCTCGGCTGCCCGAAACTAGTCAGGGAATATTTAAAGGAGGCCTTGTAATATAGAGACTATCCCTAGAGGGAGGGGAATAAATGCTGGTTAAGATATTGAATTGCTGGCGCAGGGCCAGGAATGCTGTTCTTGTTCAGTTTTATTTTCAGATGACTCATCACATCCTCCGCTCTTCTCTGCTCTGAAAGGTAGGGAGCACACTCCTGCAAATCTCCTGGACGTGAGATAAATAAATACTCCTAAACCAGAAGACTATCTTGCACAGTGCTACTGAGGAATCCACCAGCTGGGTCTGTTTCCAACACCTGTGATGCAGTGCTCATACCAACGATACAGGTAGAAAGGTCATAGAATCATAGAATCATCTGGGATGGGAAGGGACCTCGAAAGATCATCCAGTCCAGTCCCCCTGCCACAGCAGGATCCCCCAGACCCACTGGCACAGGAACACAGCCAGGCGGGGCTGGAACGTCTGCAGAGAAGGAGACTCCACAGCCCCCNGGAGCTGCTCTACTCCCTTCATCCTCTCCGTTGCTCTACGCTGGACACCCTCCAGCAGCTCTGTGTCCTCCTGGAACGGAGGGGCCAGAACTGGACACAGACCTCCAGATGTGAAAGAAGAATAAACACTGCAATCCTAATCCTGATTTTGCTCTGAAAAATACACGGGAAAGCAAACGCCTGCTGTCCCACCTGTGGGCACTGGACCAGGCTGCCCAGGGAGGTGGTGGAGTCTCCATCCCAGGAGGGGTTTAAGAACCAAGTAGCTAGAGCACTTGAGGCCATGGTCTGGGGGTTGGGGAGCTGTTGGGGCGAGGGCTGGATTGATGCTGCTGGAGGTCCTTTGCAGCCAGGAGGACTCTGTGATGTACACATCAACAATACACGTGACCAGGCGGTCTATTTTAATCCTATTTTCCCCTGATTTTTTATTTCAAAGGTAAAAAGTTGCCTAAACAAAGTGTCACATCGCATTTGACGCAGGACGGGAAGAAATCCATCTAAAGCATTAGTGCTTTAGAGTGAAATTAAAAAGAAAGGCAAGGGGCTTCAGCCCTATTCAGAGGAAAAGGGCCGAAAAGAAGGCAGTGAAGAGCACTAATGGCCTCCAAGAAAACAGCGTGGCTTCAATTTCTCAAAGCTCTTGTGTTTTCCCCTCAAGAACAACAGTGTCCAACATGAAAAATAATGTCAGCCTCACAATGCCTGGTGGTAAAGGCCGAGATGGAAAACATCCCTAGGGGAGGGTTCCACTGCTGCTGACGTAGGAGGTGCTTTCTGCTTGTACTCATGGGCGGTGGAGAAACGGGAAAGGTTTGCCTGCTGAACTCAGCTTCTGGTTCCTCTCTCTCTAAGGACCATTTCCATTTCACTCTGTGATCGACTGCTGGGGGAGGAGTGGGGAGTAAACCCTGCTTCACAGGCAGAGATGTTCTAACAAGCTTCCTCCTCATCCCAGGCAGGCTCGGGTCTGTGTGCAGAGCTTCATTTCACCTCTTTAACCAGAAAGGGGATGGAGTGTTGACTTTTGTGCTAGTGACACGTAACCCCCTCCTCAGAACTAGAATGCCAACCATGGTACTGATGAAGTCACAAAACTCCCAGGGAGGGTCCCGGAGCACTGGCACAGNCGGTACTGATGAACTCACAAAACTCCCATGGAGGGTCCCGGAGCACTGGCACAGGCTGCCCAGGGGGGTTGTGCAGTCTCCTTCTCTGGAGGTGTTGAAGGACAAGCTGAGTGGCATGAGCTCCATGCAGATGTTAGGGTTACTGGGTTGGTTTCAGGTTGGACTGGATGATCCTGAAGATCTTTTCCAGCCTCATCAGTACNAGCCTCACCAGTACCGGGAGACTGTGAACAGCCCCAGCGCCATCAGCCTCTCCTCGTAGTGCTGACCTTCCAGCCCCTTTCCCATTCCAGTTGCCCTTCTCTGGACTCTTTCAGGCACCTCGAGGTGTTGAAGGACAGCCTGGCTGTGGCCCTGAGTGCCCTGGCGTGGCTGCTGGGGTGATGCTAGGTGCTGGGCTGGGCTGGAGGAGCTCAGGGGGCTTTTCCAGCCTCAATAATGACAATAACCTTTCATCACAGCAATCATGAAGACATAAAGGTTTCTGAAACTACACCTAATAGATTTTAGCAATTAATTCCTCACAAGGGGAGGGTCTTACGGAGAACGGGGTGAATGACAGCGCTACCAAGGACTGGCACAAGGCTTGGCAGAACGTACGAGAAAGGATTCTCTATCCCCCTCAGCCCCCCGCTTCAAATGTCACGCACAAAGCCCCCTTCTCTCCACATAAAGCCTGCCCACTGTGCGTGTGTTCAGATACAGATGTTTGCCCGAGAACACTGCTGAAAGGCTGAGGCCAACAGCAATTCCTCACTGCAGAGATCCTCTTAGTTTGCAGTTCAGCAGTTTAATTGTCACTGTGGGCAGCTTTTGTTTACCAAGTACCCTGTGGTGCTGTAAGCACCAGCGGTCATAGATCCTCAAGAGGGATTTAAAATATATATATTAAAAAGAAATTAAGCTGTGAGCACCTGCTGCAGCTATTACTGCTCAGGTTACAGGGATGCTTTGTACAAAGCTGGGAAGTAGTGTGGCTGGCAGATGGAGGTGTGATTCTGCACCTCCACTCGGCTCGGTTGAGACTCTCCAGATCTGGAGATCTCAATACAGGAAGGGCATGGAGCAGGTCATAAGATCATTAGGGATGGGAAGGGACCTCGAAAGATCACCCAGTCCAGTCCCCCTGCCACAGCAGGATCCCCCAGACCCAGTGGCACAGGAACACAGCCAGGCAGGGCTGGAACGTCTGCAGAGAAGGAGACTCCACAGCCCCCCTGGGCAGCCTGGTCCAGTGCTCCGGGACCCTCCCTGGGAAGAAGGTCCTGCTGAGATTGAGAGGGAACCTCCTCTGCTCCAGCTGGCATCAGGGAGCTGTTTGAAGAAGAAGTTTGAAACTCTCCTCTCCTGCTCTCTGCTTCAACGCAACTGGAATGAGACAAAAATATTTTGTTGGATTTGCAATTTATTCCCAAAGTGCTCTCATCTTTCCTAAAGCGAAGCTGAGACACTTCAGGTCACCTTCTGTTGAACTTCAGGGGAATGGAAAATGCCAGTGTTGCTCAAAATGTCAGGCTGTGAAAAGCCATCTGCTGCCAAGCTTCTCGGTTGTGAGGAGACTCCTGTCCCTGGCTACAAACTGCTGTCTTCGGCTCGATTTCCACTCCTGTTGTACACCTACACTGACCTGCATAGAATCACAGAGTCCTCCATGGCTGGAAAGGACCTCCAGGGTCACCCAGCCCAGCCCTCATCCCAACAGCCCCCCAACCCCCAGACCATGGCCTCAAGGGCTCTAGCTACTTGGTTTTTAGACCCCTTCAGTGATGGGGACTCGAGCACCACCCTGGGCAGCCTGGTCCAGTGCCCAACCACTCTCTCAGGAGAGAGCTGCTTCCTCAGATCCACTCTAACCCTCCCCTGATGCAGCTTGAGGCCATTTCCCCTCACCCTATCAGTAGGAATATGTATAAGATAGAGCAGAGTGATCAGTGGAAAGAGCCCTACAGTGCCCATCTAGCCAGCTGCCTGGGCACGTAGNGGGGTGCTGTCAGGTGCTGGTCTGGGCTGGAGGAGCTCAGAGGGCTCTGCCAGCCTCAATCATTCAGTGACTCCGTGAGCTGACGATAACTTTGAATTAATAAACAATATCCTCCAGGAAGAAAAAGAGAGTAAGAGTAGTTTGCATTCATATCCCCAGCTCACTGTAGTGTTCTTAGTAGTATTCTCTTACCCCTTCCCTAGTCACACTGAAGTCTGTGCTCTCAGCAGAGGCATTAAAGTCATCACTGACAGTCAGTCCCCACTTGTTCAGACGACTGGCATGAGTGGCAAAGCTCTCCCATACACAGCCACCGCCACGTCTGCTGCCGCCGAGCACTCCGTGAGTTCTTTCTGACCCACTCTCCCTCACAACAAAGGAACCCCAGTAGAATTCAGCGAACATACCCATTAAGGACACAGCCTCCGGTGTCAGCGCCGAGCCGTTATCACATTAATGAGTTAAAACTCAGCTCCACGCTCAGCAGTAGCCAAAGGGCAGGCGGTGCCAGCTGAAAGGTGGAGAACTAAGTGATTGCGCACAAGAGGCACAAAGCTCCGCTCTGTGGCTGCCTGATTCTGGGACGCTGGGATGTCTTCCAAGGGCTGAAATGGCTTTTTGAATTAATCCACATAATGGCCTCTCAGATGTCTTTTCCTCTTCTCTGGCTGTGCCTACTGAACTGTTGGTTTCATGAAAACAGCAGTGGAGGCTTTAACCTGTTCTTGTGTCCTAGGAAAACTTGACTGCAGGGAGCACAGGCGCGGCGGCCGTGTTACTCTGTGAAGAGCTTTGTCTGAGTCTTCCACAGAAATAAGTGAGCTTGAATGAATGAGAGGACGCGGAAAACATGACTGGGTTTGCATGTCGACCACCTCTGCTGTCTTTTTTCTGAAGCTGGAAGCTTATTGAGACCCCCATGCATTATGTGTGTGCACTGCCACGTCGCAGAAGGGCACAGCAACACATGGGTCACTCAGGGAGCTAAAGCAAGGAGCTGTCACTGAGAAAAATCACTCAGACTGTTAAAAACACGAATTCACCTCTGGAAAGAAACTCTAGGAACACTAGAAATCCTCAGGGGCCTCTGGGGATAGGACAGGGGGCACCTCTGCTACAGGGACAGGCTGAGAGAGTTGGGGCTGTTCAGCCTGGAGAAGAGGAGACTCTGGGGAGATCTCAGAGCAGCCTTCCAGTCCCTGAAGGGGGCTCCAGGAAAGCTGGGGAGGGGCTGCTCCCAAGGGCTGGGAGTGGTAGGAGCAGGGGGAATGGTTTCCAGCTGGAAGAGGGGAGGGTGAGACTGGAAGTCAGGAGGAAGCTCTTCACCAGGAGGGTGCTGAGACCCTGGACCAGGTTGCCCAGGGAGGTTGTGACTGCCCCCAGCTCNCTGCCTTGCTTTAGCTGCAGTGGTGATGTCAGGTCGTGAGCTGGGCTGGAGGAGCTCAGAGGGCTTTTCCAGCCTCGATCACTCAGCGATCCTTACAGAGTCACTCTTGTCAAACTGAAGAGGGAGAGTCCTTTCACTTACACATGGCTAAGAGAAAAGGCTTGAGCTGACAGGTGACAAGTCAACAACAAGGGTTGTTGCAAGCATTAAGCAGCATCTTGACAATAACTATAATTAAAGTTGCCACAGCTTTGACCTGATTACACACCGAGCAACACAGCCGCCACTCCTTGACTACCTTAGGCCGGTGAGCATCCCTCGATGAGCGATGTCTTCTGGCAGCCAAGTTAATTGTCAGAGCGGCGAGCGCGTTCCTTCCGCCAACACTCCGGGAGGATGCCCGTGCTTTCGTCTGTGCTCACGGGTTGTAGCACTAATTTCTTTCGATGATTTAAGGATGAGACCGTCTAAACGCGCCGAGCTCTGCGGTGCCACTGCTCACGCTGGTTCCTGAGAGACTCACGGGGACTTAAAGCAGAGAGAGCTGGGCACTTGGAGCGTTAATTGAGGGGAGCGAAACGGCCGAACCTCTTAGCTAGCACTGAGAATGATAACGAGTGAGTTTGTTTCAGCCCTCTGGATCAAGATGCTGACACTGGTGTCCAAACCTACTCATAACACTGATGTAGGAGCAGCTGGCTGGATGGGGGAGAGGCAGACCGATGACGGGCGGGCGGCTCTAACGAGCGGCGCTGCAGCGCGAGATTGTGCGGAGCGCTCCGTGACGCTTCTGCTGACAGCCTGAAAAGGGAGGTGAGTCAGGCCTCGGAGTCACCAGCACGGGTCTGAAACACAGGCTGGTGGTTGCCTGATTAAGAAGGATCTCCTCCTGACCACTGAATCTATCACAGATGAAGAGGTGCAGCACTTGATGAAATATAAATGGTCTCCCATGTCGCTCACAAACAAGAGCTGTGTCTGCAGCTCCGGCTCAGGGGGCTGTCCCCTGTGACACACGGGCAGACACTCTGTCCCTTTAATATTGCAGGGGATTTGTTAAGGTGTGCACAGCTTTTATTAATGTAGTTTAATTTCTTTCTCTGCCTGATTCATTGAAGGAAGGAGAGCAGCTCCCTGCTGAGGAAAGGCTGAGGGAGCTGGGGCCCTGGAGCTGGGAGAAGAGGAGGCGGAGGGGGGACCTCATTGCTGTCTCTCAATCTGTGAGGGGTGGGTGTCAGGGGGAGGGAGCCAGGCTCTGCTCAAGGGCATCTGGGGACAGGACAAGGGGCACTGGGTGCCAGCTGGAACAGAGGAGGTTCCCTCTCAATCTCAGCAGGACCTTCTTCCCAGGGAGGGTCCCGTGTGGTTTTCTGCCCTCATCTTTATTATTCTATAGCAGAGCCTGACATTGCCAGGAGGACTAATCACACAATAATCTGCAGACACAAAGTGAGAGGGATTTTGTCTTTAACAGGTACAAAAGAGGATCAGAAAGGCTGGCTGTGTGCAGCACTTTTCTAGATTAACATTTTGCCTGCAAGAGCTTTTCTAAAATCTGAGGCTGTCCACGACAGCCACTACTCAGTCCGTATGACAGCCTCTACTCAGTTCATCACTAGGGGTTCTGATACCAATATTTTATTTCCTTCATTAAGGATGGAAATAAAATCACAGGATTGAACTAAAAATCAACAGAAGATAATGGAGATAATAAATAATAAAGGGTATTATCTATGTTTTATAGAGACGCGAGGAGCTCAGGACATTTATTGGCTGTTGAGGATATATGGGTTATGTTTTTACAGAGATCTCTAATTAATATTCTAACATCTTTACAGGATCACAGTTCCTTCATAGAATCATAGAATCATCTGGGATGGGAAGGGACCTGGAAAGATCATCCAGTCCAGTCCCCCTGCCACAGCAGGATCNCTTCCTTCATCATGTTCGTTACTGTGTGCTGGACACCCTCCAGCAGCTCTGTGTGTATAATCCCTTCTGATCCCTAATGAATCTATGATTCTGTGATCATGTAGTCTTTGCGCTTGGCAGCTGTGACAAAGGAATCTGCTAGTTAAGACTGAGGCAAGAATGTTGTTGAGTACCTCAGCCTTCTCCTTGTCTGTCAATAATTCACCACTCTTGCTCCACCAGAGGGGCTGCAGTCTGTTTCACCCTCCTTCTCTGATCTATTCTAGAAGCTCTTTTTGTTACTCCATGCATCCCTGGCTGAGTTCGAGTGCAGCTGTACCTCGACCTCCCTGACCTTGGGAAGTAAAATGATGATTAAGAATCTATAAGAACAGCTTAATTAAACTTCTTTGGAAAGATTTTGAACACCATTGTGTCTTCTGGGGGTTCCTTTTTGCTCTGGAGTTGATACTCAGCACCTTTTGAACAAACAAATGCAGATAGAATCAGGGCATCACAGATGCTAGGGGTTGGAAGGGACCTCCAAAGATCATTGAGTCCAACAGCTCTGCCAGAGCAGGGCAGATCACTCAGAGATGATTATAAAGGAGATGAAACAAGCTGCTTGGATCTGGTTCCTGTTAAAGTCCACTTCCTTCATTTGGAAACAGATTTAACGCTGCTTCAAGGCAGCAGCTGAAAAGAGCACATCTTGTGCTGGTGGAGGAGACAGGTGGCCAGTGCACGCTGGCTGGAACGAAGGAGATGGAATTAGATTACAAGCCCATCCATGCCTCTCCCGATCACGTCTGCACACATTAACTTTGCTTTTGTGAAACTTAATCAGATGTAGAAAATAAATGAGAGACACGGGAGCATCAAGATCAGCCAGTGCTTCCGTACCCTGAGAGCCATTGCTGATAGTTAAATAATAGCAGGAAACATTTGAATAGCATCTCCAAGTTAAGAGAAGAACTGTGTTTGGTTGTAAAAGCCGGCACTGACCTTTAGTTTCCTTCAACTACCAGAAGCTCCCAGCACGGTGCCTGTGTGATAGCAGTCCCGCAGAGCTCGGGCTGGTCCCTTCGGATCTGGACAGGATGGAGGGACTCGATGGAATTCAACCGAGGCGGTGCAGAGCCTGGCATCTGGGCAACAACAACCCCAGGGACCGGGATGGGGTGGGCACTGCCCTGCTGGAGAGCAGCGCAGGGGAGAGGGACCTGGGGGTGCTGGTGGCCAGCGGGATG
>VZRI01000195.1:108349-126415 GCA_013397515.1 Upupa epops
AGCTTCTTTCCAGTGAGGGTGCCAGAGCCCTGGCAGGGGCTGCCCAGGGGGGTTGTGGAGCCCCTTCTGGAGACAGTTAAAACCCATTTTGGCTGCTCCTGTGGCACTGGATCTAGGGGCTCCTGCTGTGGTAGGGGTATTGGACTGGATGATCTTTGGAGGTCCCTGCCAACCCCTGACACTGTGTGAGTCTGTGATTCTTCTTCTAACGCTGACAGAGTGCAGCAGAAGTGTTTGTTTGTGTGAAAAGCGATGAGAACACTGTAAAACGACCCAGAAGTAACCTGCTCCCTCCTGCAATAAATCCAAAGGTCACCAGTGCTTTTACCTTAATAAACAAACCTCATCAGGGCAGTTTGTTCAAACAATTAGATTAAGTGCCTTCTCAAGTTTCAGATATCAATTTATTCTTAGGCACTCGCTGCTTTACTGAGTCACACGGGGAAATTATTCCCAGCTCTGGAAGCAAGGTGTAAATTAAATTGTAAAGAATAGAATAGAAATAGATTCAGGTAGGTTATCAATTAATTTTGCTGTGGGATGCAGCCACTACAGCTCCTTTACTCTGAAAAAGAGAGGATGAGGGAATGGTTTAATGGCCACGGTGGCACTGGGTTGATGGTTGGGCATGATGCTCTTGGAGGTCTCTTCCAACCTTACTGACTCTATGATTCCATAGCACTGGCTTTCAGGGTGTGAACCCAGGCCTGAGGTGCTGACAACCCTCTTTGGATCCCATGCAGTTTGATTCCTATCCGGATGACTGTGGTCATTTACTGGCAGGGCAGTAAATCGGTGTTTTCATTTCAGGATAGGGGGTTTGTACTCATCATGAGCGAGCTACCCAGCTCAGGAGGGGCTGAGAGAACCAGTTGTGTGAGGAGAGGCTGAGGGAGCTGGGCAGGGCGAGTCTGGAGAAGAGGAGGCTGAGGGGGGACCTCCCTGCCCTCTCCAGCTCCCTGAAGGGAGGCTGTGGAGGGGGGGCTGCTGGCCTCTTCTCCTTGGTGCCTGCTGACACCAGCAGGGGCACTGCTCTGCAGCTGAGGCAGGGGAGGGTCAGACTGGCTCTAAGGCAGAGATTCTCTGCAGCCAGAGTGGTTGGGCACTGGCAGGGCCTTCCCAGGGAGGTGGTGGAGTCCCCCTGCCTGGAGGTGTTGAAGAACCCTGTAGCCATGGTGCTTCCTGCCCTGCTCGAGGGGCAGCAGGGAGGGGGTCAGGCTGTGTCTGTCAGTCTCTCAGGGACTGAGGGGTTGTGTTGGGGTGGGGATGGTTGGACTGGGGGCTCTGGGAGCTCCTTTCCAGCCAGGATTGTTCTGTGACTCTGTGATGCTAGCATTTAATGGGAAAAGGCGATGTAAATTCTAAAGCCATCGCTTAGTGCTGCTAACGCTCTGCCTTACATCCAGCCCCGTGTGTCTGTGAGTTAACTGTGTGTAGCTTTCATGTAACTCCACACAATTACATCAGGCTCGGGTTATTTCACTATTGTCTAGCACATTCTAAAGGCAGGACTTTTCTAATGTACAACCTGAGGAGCATTAACCCTACCCTTCAGCTTCCCATCTCTTCAGGATGAGGACAGCTACTGAGACTAATGCAGAGGAGAAAATGAGCACTGCTGGTGCATTTGATCCGGGATGTTCAAGAACAGCTGGTTCACCCAGAGTTCATTTCAAGGGCTGCTGAAGGTTAGTGATGAAGAGAATGCATGAACTACTGATCTAACACCCATACCGTCCCTACAGGATAATTAAGCAGATGCAGTTACTAGTACAAGACACTGCTTTCCAGACCTCAGGTTGGGCCCTGTTTTTTACTGAACTCAAGCAACTCTATGAGAAAATAGCTGAAACCTCACGGGAACAGAATGGAGGGATCATTTACCCCAGGGACCAGGAGAGGGTGGGGACTGACCTGTTGGAGAGCGGTGGAGGAGAAAGGACCTGGGTGTCCTAGTGGGCAGCAGGGTGACTCTGAGCCAGCAATGTGCTCTGGTGGCCAAGGGGGACAACAGCATCCTGGGGGGGATCAGAAGGGGGGTGGTTAGCAGATCCAGAGAGGGTCTTCTCCCCTTCTACTCTGCACTAGTGAGACCACAGAAAGATCATCCAGTCCAGTCACCCTGCCACAGCAGGGTCACCCAGACCCAGTGGCACAGGAACACAGCCAGGCGGGGCTGGAACGTCTGCAGAGGAGGAGACTCCACAGCCCCACTGGGCAGCCTGGTCCAGTGCTCCGGGACCCTCCCTGGGAAGAAGGCAATCTCATTCCAAAGGAACCCAGTGGAAAAGTGAGTGTTTCTTCTCTAATCCAAGCAGGCAGGGTTCTTCTCAGAGCAATCCGCTTGAGATGGAAACGCTAACTCATAACGATGGCTATTCATGCAGGCTGGTTTCTCACTCTTCCTTTCGCTATTTACTTGGATTGGAAAGGATCTGCACCCCAGACATGACATCCTGGATGATGATTTTCATGTTTAACTCGTTACACCTCCATGACCGTGGCAAAGCTCAGCTCCATCCCCAAAACTACCCACCGCCAAGGTCACCACTTGTCCTTCAGTTTGCCCTCTGACATTTCTTAGAGTCATGAGGGATGGGAAGGGCCCTGGAAAGATCATCCAGTCCAATCCACCTGCCACAGCAGGATCACCCAGACCGAGTCACACAGGAACACAGCCAGGCAGGGCTGCAACATTTAGTGTGAGGAAGAGGAGGCTGAGGGGAGACCTCATCACTCTCTACAGCTACCTGAAAGGACAGTGCAGAGAGGCTGGTGCTGGTCTCTTCTCACAGGTCATTAGTGACAGAACCAGAGGGAAGGGCTTCAAGCTGCAACAGAGGTTTAGACTGAACATCAGAAACAAGTTCTTCATGGAAAGAGTGTTTGAACAGGCTGCCCAGGGAGGTGGGGGAGTCCCCATCCCTGGCTGCATTCAAGAGTCCCTTAGCTGTGGTGTTAGAGATCAGAGTTTAGGGGTGAACCTGTGGAGTAAGGTTAATGGTTGGACTGGATGATCCAGAGGGCCTTTTCCAACCTGAATGATTCTGTGATGCTGTGTGACCTACGAGATCCATTCACACGTCAATCTACCAGAGCAATGAAGAAGGCAGAACGGAGTGTAATTTCCTACGTAGCCACTTAACCAACAAAGCCATTAAGAGGATTTCAATAAACAGACAACTTAGCAGTCAGAGAATGAATAGAGGGTGTTTATTAAGAAAAGGTCCCAAGAGGTTGTAATTAAACGACTTAAATTCAAGGAGCTAGGCTTGTGGGAGTCAGCAGCACACGTACGCTGTCTCCAAGAACAGCAATTCTTACAGAGGTACCAGACTTCAAGTGAAGCCAAGTCACAGCCATTCCTCAGGTGGACACACTGCTGTGCGAGAGATACCTGGCAAACACTGAGCTGGCTCTGCTGCTGCTCTGAGCAGAAAGGATGTGCTAACTGGTGCCTGCTAAATAGTATGAGATCAGGATGCCCTTCATTAGAGGTCACAGTGGAAGCAAGAAGTAGGTAATTTGGGTTAAAGTCAAATACAGGAGAGTTGGGATAATCATTGAGTCATAGAATCCTAATGGATGGAAGGGACCTGCACGGTCACCCAGCCCAGCCCTCAGCCCAACAGCTCCCCAACCCCCACACCATCAACTGCTCTAGCTACTCGATTTTTAAACCCCTCCAGGCATGGGGACTCCACCCCCTCCCTGGGCAGCCTGGTCCAGTGCCCAACCACTCTCTCAGCAAAGAGCTTCTTCCTCAGATCCAGTCTAACCCTCCCCTGACAACACCCTGTATTTTACTGCTGATGAGGACTGGTCTCCATGTACTCTGACCGTGCCAGGCAATCCTGCGCTATCCTATACAGATCTTTCTAGCTCCAATCCTGCAGCCAGGATGGGGAGGATTCCTTTCATGAAGCTCCCAGCTCAGCATACACGCATTAGGGTGTTCAGGCATTTAGAGAAGAGTAAGCACATTCCGCAGGTAATGAGAACACCTCTTAATTCAGCCAAAGCCAAAGCCCCGAGTGGGTTATAAATGTATTTGTTCTCCATTTAAATCGATTCTATGCAGTGCTGCAAGTGCTTATTATGTATTCTGTTTATTCCACAAGGAAGCAAATGATAGTGCTTTTCCTGTTCTGCTACAAGACTACAGTAAAAGGCAGCTGATTTGGTTTCATCTGAACTGCACTAAATTCCCTTCTAATCAGCTTCCGAGTGATGCTTACGGTGATCTCTCAAATACTGCTGGATTGGTGGCTTCTATAAAAAACCTGGAAAAGGAGGGTCAGGATGCAAGTGTGAACACCGTTACAGAACCACAGTGTTAGGGGTGGGAAGGGACCTCCAAAGATCAGCCAGTCCAGTCACCCTGCCACAGCAGGATCACCCAGATCCAGGGGCACAGGAACAGCCCGGGTGGGTTGGAAACATCTCCAGAGAAGGAGACTCCACAGCCCCCCTGGGCAGCCCCTGCCAGGGCTCTGGCACCCTCACCAGGAAGAAGTTGCTTCTCCTCTTGATGTGGAACCTCCTCTGCCCCAGCTGACACCCGGTGCCCCTTGTCCTGGCATTGGGTGCCCCTGAGCAGAGCCTGGCTCCTTTCTCCTGACCCCCACCCTTTCCACCTTGATCAGCAGTCATGGGGTCCCCCCTCAGGCTCCTCCAGGTGAAGAGCCCCAGCTCTCTCAGCCTCTCCTCAGCAGGGAGCTGCTCCCCTCCCCTCATCACCCCTGTGGCTCTGTGCTGGACTCTCTCCAGCAGCTCTGTTTACTCTGTTGGGGCTGTTTTTCCGGCAGAGATGCACGCGTGGCAGCGTGTGTCAGTCAGTGATGTGCATCGTGGAGACACCATTCGGGATCTTAGATAAAATTACGCTTGTTGCCGGCTCAGTTCTCCATTGGCAGTGTCCTCAGACAGCAGTTGCTTCAACCAGAAAGGATATTAATAGGCTTTCAGATTGCTTGGGAAGTCTATATTGCAGTTCCCTTAGACACCGGAGCAACTTATCAAAGCAAGAAACATCGGACTGCTGCTTCTTCAGAAGGAGATGAGAGAAGAAGCAGCAAGGATAAATCTCCTCTAAAACTCTGATGCGGAGAAACCTCGTGAGAATCTTTCACAAATACTGGTTGCTACGATGCACGTGGTGCCGCTAATGCAAACCAGAGCTGGAACCAGCAGTGCAGGAGCCATTCTTTCTTCACATTCTACACAGCCTTAGCTTGTTAGTAACTTGGATAAACGCTACAGAATGAAAGGGGAAAGAAGGGAACTCTCTATTTTACTTTAAAAATAAAGAATCACAGGATTATTGAGGCTGGCAGAGCCCTCTGAGCTCCTCCAGCCCAGCCCAGGACCTGGCAGCACCACAGCAGCCAGTCCAGGGCACTCAGGGCCACAGCCAGGCTGTCCTTCAACACCTCCACACACGGGGACTCCCCCACTGCCCTGGGCAGTCCAGTCCAGGCTCTGAGCACCCTTTCCCTGAGGAAGGGCTTCCTGACAGCCAGCCTGCTTGGCTTAAAGAATAAACATTCACTTTTCTGCTGGATTTTTCACCGTAACACTTTCTGTCTAGAAGTTGCAGCAGGATTTCTTTGAAATGAGATTGCCTTCTTCCCAGGGAGGGTCCCAGAGCACTGCCTAGGACCAGGCTGCCCAGGGGGGCTGTGGAGTCTCCTTCTCTGCAGCCGTTCCAGCCCCGCCTGGCTGTGTTCCTGTGCCACTTGGTCTGGGGGATCCTGCTGTGGCAGGGGACTGGACTGGCTCTTTGGAGGTCCTTTCCCATCCCTAAGATTCTATGAATGCTCATCCGTGATCTAAGAGATCCATGGTTACTGAGTACATGGTACTCACCCTCTTGCAAATCCACCTGTGCAATGAAGAAGGTAGAACGGAGCCACTTAACCAGCAAAGCCATTGAGAGGATTTCAATAAACAGACAACCCAGCAGTCAGGGAATCCACAGAGGGTGGGTTTTAAGCTCAAACTTACAATTTTATTTAAAAAACTTAAATTCAAGGAGATAGAAGTCACTGGTTTTATAGTCAGGTCACTCTATGTTAATCTAAAGTGATATCCTCATCTACTAGATAATTTTGCTCTGATTTTCACCTGCTCTCTCCCAAACTGTTGGCAGTGCAATAATTTTACTATTTCCAGCAGATTATTTATTCTTTTAAAAATAGCATCGAAAAAAATGACAGCAAGGAGATTGGACTATTTTAAGTTCCAGAAAATTTGGAGGAGAAATCAGTGGAAATTAGGAAATGAAAGTAAAAATTAATCAGAGCTCAAGGTGGAGAGCTAAAGTAAAAACATCAGCACAGGCTGTCTACGATCTAAGTGGTGAAGTCAACATTTCTACCTGCTGTTGGCCTCTCTGTCCCACAGACACTCTGTGTTTGCAGAGTGGAACAGATCTGTTCGGTCTGGTTTTGTCACTTGCTAGGTGACCCTCCCCTGATGCAGCTTGAGGCCACTGCCCCTCATCCCAGCATTAGGAATTGGGGAGCAGAGCCCAGCAGCAGCCTCACTACAACCTCCTGTGAGGGAGCTGCAGAGAGCAGTGAGGTCTCCTCTCAGCCTCCTCTTCTCTAGACCAAACAACCCCAGTTCCCTCAGCTATTCTTCATGTCCTCCAGCCCTCTCCCCAGCCTCACTGCCCTTCTCTGACTCCTCTCCAGCCCCTCAATGCCCTTCTGATCCTGTGGTGCCCAAGACTGGACCCAGCACTCAATAATAAGCGCCTCTCCCCATTGTCCCACTTCTTGTGCTCTACTTGCCTTCTCCTCACACAGAGCCCAAATAGAAATCAGAAGGCAGTACTGCACCCTTATTATTACTCTGCCTTGGATCTACTGAGTTCTTTGGCTGCTCTCAGCATCTGCATCGCTTCACAGGTCTGTGTGGAGGACTTGCTCTGTTCTTTTTCTCTAGGGGGCAAAGGCTGACTTGAGTTTGCTACTGGCTAAAGCAAAGAAGCTAAATACCATGGAGGACACGGTAAGAGAAATTCCTGCTCAGCTGTTATACCTAATATCTTCATAAATCTTCTCTCCCGGTTTAGCTCTCATTACTGAGTGAAAGAGATAACAATAGCTAGCTTTGGGAGGGTTTAAGAGCACTTCTGTACTAGTCCATCTAATTTAGAGTGACCTGATGCTAGGAGCAACGTGTAATAAATCCTCTCTGTTACCCTGAGTGCTGTAAACTGGTTGGGATAAAAATAGTGCAATAATCAGGTCACTATTGGAAGAGTCAACAGTCACTGCAGGGGCTCTGAAATACTTCCTTAACCAAGAACTAACTCAGCCAGTTAGGGAGCAGCTGAAAATAGTGGGATAGTAATGGGAAGGAGAATCCTGTGTGCTCTGAAGACACTGGGATGGAGTCCCCGAGTCTGGAGGTGTTGAAGGGCAGCCTGGCTGTGGCCCTGAGTGCCCTGGGGCGGCCAAAGGGGTGATGTTAGGGGCTGGGCTGGGCTGGAGGAGCTCAGAGGGCTCTGCCAGTCCCAATCATTCTGTGATTCTGTGAAGTACAGACACTCTCTGGGACTCACCATGCTGGCCTAACTATGATATGAGCTGTCAGGAGACTTCAAAACCTGATGGATTCAGTGGCTGTTTGTACATTAGAAAATAGTGTGCATACAGGAGAATGGATTTAAAGGTTCAACAGCTGAGGCTGAAGATCTCAAATCCACACTGTGAACACTGAAGGAACCTCTGCCTTTGGGTTATCTCAGCTGGGTCCTACAAGCATAACGCATGTAGGGACACAGGAGGCATTAGTTCTACTCCAGAAGTATTGCATTTCATCTGAAAAGGGTCCAGTTCATGCTCACAGAATCACACAATCACAGGATAACCTCAGTTGGAAAGGACTTCCGAGATCACCCAGTCCAACCATCCCCACCCCAACACAACCCCTCAGTCCCTGAGAGACTGACAGACACAACCTGACCCCCTCCCTGCTGCCACTCGAGCAGGGCAGGAAGCACCATGGCTACAGGGTTCTTCAACACCTCCAGGCAGGGGGACTCCACCACCTCCCTGGGAAGGCCCTGCCAGTGCCCAACCACTCCGGCTGCAGAGAATCTCTGCCTCAGAGCCAGTCTGACCCTCCCCTGCCTCAGCTGCAGAGCAGTGCCCCTGCTGCTGTCAGCAGGCACCAAGGAGCAGAGGCCAACAGCCACCCCTCCACAGCCTCCCTGCAGGGAGCTGGAGAGGGCAGGGAGGTCCCCCCTCAGCCTCCTCTTCTCCCAACTCACCCTGCCCAGCTCCCTCAGCCTCTCCTCACACGACTAGTTCTCAGGTGTGTATATATAGTCCTCCTGGCTGTCAATCTTGTGTGCCTCTCGACCACCCAGCGGCTGTACAATTGGCCCTGTTCCTGTACTGGTTTTTGTGTCATCTGAACAGACAGCAAAAGGGTGAAATCACCCTCAGTCCCAGGGAAAGGAGGCTGTGCTTTCCTGCACTAATCTTGCTGTGAATCTATACGCTGTAGAACTCTGTCAGTCTACATTCTAACGACGTCTGCTAGCACAGCCTGGGTTTCCTGCGGAATTCCACCAGCAGGGCAGTTTTCCTTAGAGAATCAAAGAAGATGTCAAAGTCACAGGAGCAGAGGGTTCCTCTGGGGTGCCTGTCACTTCTGCTGACTCTTCAAAGTACTTTTGATTTACCAGCTCTTGAAAAGTCACTGTGTTTGAGACACGGAGCGCTCTACAAGAAGAGGGTGAGTCACGCCTTACAACAGCTCTTTCATAAGAGCGTCTTTCTCTCTCAGGCAGATGTGGGGATGTTATGCAAAGGTGACGAGTTCATCGATTCCCTGGAGGTAGAAAAAAATCCCAGAGTTCAAAAAAGCCCTCAGCTCCAGGTAGTTAACATCTCCTGTCTCCTAGAAGCTGTCATTATCAGAATCACAGAATCCTAGGATCATTAGGGATCAGAGGGGACCTCGAAACATCATCCAGTCCAGTCCCTCTGCCACAGCAGGATCACCCAGACCAAGTCAGGAGGATGGAGCCAGGCTCTTCTCCAGGTCAGCTGACAGGACAAGGGGCACTGGGTGCCAGCTGGAGCAGAGGAGGTTCCCTCTCACTCTCAGCAGGACCTTCTTCCCAGGGAGGGTCCCGGAGCACTGGACCAGGCTGCCCAGGGGGTTGTGGAGTCTCCTTCTCTGCAGACGTTCCAGCCCCACCTGGCTGTGTTCCTGTGCCACTGGGTCTGGGGGATCCTGCTGTGGCAGGGGGGTTGGACTGGTTTTTGGCCCAGCTCTGGCAGGGGATTGTTCTTGCCCAGATGCCAGACTCTCCACTGCCCTTGTTTTTCCATTGCATCTCTCCTTGCCTAGCACTCCAGCTGTCCAGGTCCTGCTGAAGGGCAGCCCAGCCCTCTGGGGTGTCAGTCCCTCCTCCCAGCTTGGTGTCTTCAGCAAACCCACCGACAGAGTAACCAGCACACTTCTTCCAATACAAAGGCAAAGGCAAGGGTGCTGAGGAATCAGCTTTGGCAAGACTCCGTTTGGGCATGCTAGGACGCCAGAAGAACGAGGGAGACCAGATGGCTCTCCTGGTTAAGAGATCCACGTGCAGAGGCTGGCAGCCGGGTCAGTGCCCTGATTCCTAGCTGGCATAACTCAAAGAGCTCTCAGACATGAAAGAAGGAAGCAAGATTTCTTTGGTGAGGGCCACGTTTCAGAAGAAATAGATTGTCTTTTGCCCTGGAAAAGGATGGTGAGCCTCACGTGCAAGAGAATTCAGGAGATTTTGAGTGGAACGGGGTTTGCTACCAAATGCAAAGGATGGAGCTTTTGCTGGTCTGTCAGACTGGGTGTGAAACACTGCTGAGAAAAGGTGCTGCATCTCCTGGTCTTAATGGAAGAGGAAGGTAACAGAGATTCATGTGGATTTCTGCGCAGCAGGGTTTGAGTAGACTGGAAGTCAGGAGGAAGCTCTTCACTGTGAGGGTGCTGAGACCCTGGACCAGGTTGCCCAGGGAGGTTGTGGCTGCCCCCCAGCTCCCTGGCAGTGTTCAAGGCCAGACTGGCTGGGGCATTGGGCACCCTGGTCTGGTGGGGGTGTCCCTGCTCCTGGCAGGGGGTTGGAACTGGGTGATCTTTGAGGTCCCTTCCAACCTGACCCATCCTAGGAATCTATGAGACTCACACCCAGGATTCATTTCCTTCCAGTTGGAAGGAGCAGCTGACTCTGCAAGGCGAGAGATGTGTGGCAGGGCAGTGCATCCCGGCGCCGCTGGGGAATCAAATTCTTCCCCGTACTGTCATCCTTCAGCTGTGTTTGTACACGCAGTCTGCGCCTGTTTTATCTCTGGAAGTCTCAAATGTCTAAATCATTCACAGAGCCGTGAAACCCGAGGCGATCAGCACAAGGTTTTACTGGCCAAAGGGCTGTGGATTGAGTCCCGACTACTCCAAGACAGAAGTGGGGAGCGGTACGCAGTGTCAGAGGTGATGAATTGCCTGAGAGGAAGCCTTTTCGGTTATGAATAACACCAAAATTCATTACAAGGTTAGATTCTCATTCAAGCACTGAAGGAGCAGACGTCCCTACCTATCTGTCTTGATCTGAATTTCCTGCGGTTCGGTCGGCAGTGACTGTTGATTTTGTCATGTTTGCTTTATTAAATCTTCCCCCGTTTCTGCATCGTCATCCTTATCTCTCCCCTGGACGCCAAGCGTAAGCTAGGAGAACAACACTGCTGTATTTTATTATTACCTACCCCGCTTATCCCCGAGCAGGCAGATGAAATCCTATTTGTCATTGCAGCTTCCTCACTACTTACTTGATAAAAGTTATTAAGTAGATTTTAGGAGGCCGCAGAATAGTAGGACAACCATTTGTTTTGATGTCGACTGGAAAAGACCACGGGATTTAGTGAGCTTCTGCATTCAAATCACTAACCCTGAGCCACTACATGTGCTTTTCGCCGGGCTTTCAGGCTTGCAAGTGATAAAGAATGAGAAGGGTGTTGGATGCAGGTCCTACGGCTGGTGCTGTGATAATAACAACTGCAAAAAGCAGTGGGGTTTTAAAAAGGCCCAGCAGCCACTCTGACCTTCTAGTCGGCATCCTGCCGACAGCTCAGCTACCACCAGACCAGTCTGAGGCCGTCAGTGAAGCTAAACGTCTGGCTAGGGGTGCAGTCAGCAATCAGGGACAGAATTACTCAGGCTGGCAAAGCCCTCTGAGCTCATCCAGCCCAGCCTAGTCCCCATGTCCCAGGCGGATTCAACCTGCCTCAGAAGCAGGAGAGAACTCTTACTCTCTCTCTGGGTGATCATATAGCTCCTGACCATAGCAGCGCTGAGATTTGAGTTGATGCTTGGACTTGGAGGTCTCTTCCAACCTTAATGACTCCATGACATCCCCCCAGCAGCCAGACCAGGGCACTCAGGGCCACAGCCAGGCTGTCCTTCAACACCTCCAGACACGGGGACTCCCCCACTGCCCTGGGCAGTCCAGTCCAGGCTCTGAGCACCCTTTCCCTGAGGAAGGGCTTCCAGACATCCAACCTGACCCTCCCCTGGCAGCTTCAGGCCCTGCCTTCTCACCCTGCTGCCTGGGAGCACAGCCTGAACCCCCACCTGAGTACAAGTTCCCTTCAGAGGAGTTGTGGAGAGGGGGAAGAAGATCAGCTCTCTTGTGCTTCGCTCAATTTTCAGCTGTAGGAGGCTACGTTCCTGCGTTGATTTGATCTCTAAAATACGCATTTGAAAAGCCTGACTCCTGATACCCTGGTGCCTGTGTAGTAACATGACACAAAATCACTGAGTGTGCTAGAACAACATCTGTTTACCTCCTTCCCATGCTTGTTCTCTTCATGATCAGGGATTTTTTCCACAAGGACTAAGTGGTTGCAGAGTCTCTCATCTTCTTCTGCCCCATGTGGAAAGGAATGAGAGCCTAGCTAGCGCTGGCTGAACGCTACCTCTAAGCCACAAGCACCTTCTCCTCTTTCAGGTTCCTTGCTTTGGGATTCAGTGTTGTCCCCAGGTGCCATCGCTGACACCAGCTTGCCTGTGGCTATACAGACCTCATGCACAGGGTTTGACACACAAACTGCTGTCTGTCATGGGCTTCTTGTTCACTAACGTGACCTGCAGGCTGCTTTGTTCAGGGGGTAGAAGGCACCTCCAGCTTTTGTGTTTCTACGCAGGCTTCAGCATCACTGTCATGATGTTAAGTTCTCTTAACGTGGTGACTAAACTTTCAGTGAATTCAATATTCTCCAGAAAATCAGCACCTCTCTCAACTGTAGACGAAGGCAAACAACCCCCCGATGTTCCTCTTGGTTAGGTTTCTGCACAGTACGGTTTCTGTTTGTTCACTAAATGGTCGCGAGGCAGAACCACTTAGAGAATCCTCAGGGATGGGCAGGGACCTGGAAAGATCCTCCAGCCCAGTGCCCCTGCCACAGCGGGATCCCCCAGACCCAGCCCGGACCAGGAGCCAGCGATGCCCCCTTGTGGACAAGAAGGCAAATAGCATCCTGGGGTGGATGAGAGAGGGGTGGTTAGGGGATCCAGAGAGGTTCTCACCCCCTCTACTCTGCCCTGGAGAGCCCCATCTGGAGTCTTCTGTTCATTGCTGGGCCCCTCAGTTCCAGAAGGACACAGAGCTGCTGGGGAGAGTCCAGCACAGAGACACAGGGGTGATGGAGGGAGGGGAGCATCTCCTGCTGAGGAGAGGCTGAGGGAGCTGGGGAACAAGGGAGCCTGAGGGGGGACCCCATGGCTGGTGATCAAGATGGAAAGGGTGGGGGTCAGGAGGAAGGAGCCAGGCCCTGCTCAGGGGCACCCAATGCCAGGACAAGGGGCACCGGGTGTCAGCTGGAACAGAGGAGGTTCCACATCAAGAGGAGAAGCAGCTTCTTCCCGGTGAGGGTGCCAGAGCCCTGGCAGGGGCTGCCCAGGGGGGCTGTGGAGTCTCCTTCTCTGGAGACATTTCAAACCCTCCTGGGCTGTTCCTGTGCCCCTGGATCTAGTGGCTCCTGCTGTAGAGGGGAGTTGGGCTGGATGATCTTTCAGGGTCCCTTCCAATCTCTAACAGTCTGTGGCTGCATGATCTGAAGTCACTAAAAATGAGAACCCCCTTCCTTTTGCTCTCTCTTCACTGTATTAGATTCCAGCTCTGTTCTCCCTCTCTGTGTTGTAAAACAGAGTGAAAAATACAAATTAGAGAGTTTGTTGGGCAGAAGCAGTACAATTCTCCTCTGTGAATCTACCCCTCCAGTCTCAATGGCTCCCGTTAGCAATTTAACTGCACACAGTGCATCGTTATCACGTCCTATCCATTCCAACTGCTATTGAAAAGACGATATGAGAATACTTTATCCCCCTCATTTTGCCTGGTACTTGGAGTATCATTGTAGTGCAGTTTGCACAAACACTGTCATTATTTACGTTGATAAATCGTCACCTCACATTCACTCTTCTCCTAATAGGTTGTAAGAGTAGACAACAAAGCTTTGCTGCCATCAAAGACATTCTAGTGGAAGACGCAAGCTGTGAGTGAAACCACTGAGAAGGAATAAACAGGGTAAAAAATCGGAGGGGATATATGGCAGCTCTTACTTAACTCTGCTTTGCAGGGTACTAAACCTTTAACCCTCGCTTGCATCAGCCCAATAAGCGATTAGGGTTCCATTGTACCTTAAACATGGCTTCAAATCCAGGCACAGAGCTATGGAGGAAGGAATTCACCACACAGGGCATCAGTCAGGGCCGGGATTACTGCAGAATCCTAGAATCATGAGGGATAGGAAGGGACCTCGAAAGATCATCCAGTCCAGTCCCCAGGGTCACCCAGACCCAGTGGCACAGGAACACAGCCAGACGGGGCTGGAACGTCTCCAGAGAAGGAGACTCCACAGCCCCNCTGGAACTGAGGGGCCCAGCACTGGACACAGCCCTCCAGATGCAGTCTCACCAGTGCAGAGTAGAGGGGGAGAAGGGCCTCTCTCAGGTCAGTGCCCAAGCTATACTGGCACCTCAATATGAGGTTCTACCACATTTCACTGAGCTTCTCATCTTCCCCAGAGGTTACCAAGTTAAACAACGACTGGAAGGAGGTGATTTAATGCTATTTCATGGCATCACTGCTAGAGGTTAATAACCTTCTCAAAACGACTGTTTCAGAAAGAGAAGTTCCTCCAGGACAGCTGCACTGCTGGGTGCGATGGCTGTTTGTGTGCAAAGGGACTGCAGACAGAGGATTTGAATGATGACTGTGCCTCCCAGGCTGCTCCCCTACAGTTGTTCTCAGCTGTGTATGCTGTCTGTCTTAGCACCTAATTTCTCACTTTTGAGATAATATTGACTGGGATGCCCAGGGCTAGTTTGACACGGAATCACGAAGACTAAATGTGCTCTCTGTAGGTAGTGATAGTCTTTGCCCTGGCAGAATGCAAATCATTTCCCTGCTGTTTTAAACTGCGCATCCTAGGCTCTGGTTGCACGGTCTGTATGACATTAGCTTGGGATCTTTCTTTTAAACACCTCTCCTCTAAATGAGGTGTCATGGAAGCAACAAAAGACTGGACCTTACGGAGCTTTTGTCTTCTTATTGAAAAGGACTCTTTGTTTGTGATGATGTCAGGTCATGGGATGGACTTGACCATCTCAGAATCACACACTGACTGAGGCTGGCAGAGCCCTCTGAGCTCCTCCAGCCCAGCCCAGCACCTGACATCACCCCAGCAGCCACCCCAGGGCACTCAGGGCCACAGCCAGGCTGTCCTTCAACCCCTCCAGACACAGGGACTCCCCCACTGCCCTGGGCAGTGCAGTCCAGGCTCTGAGCACCCTTTCCTTGAGGAGGGGCTTCCTGACAGCCAACCTAACCCTTCCCTGGCAGCATCAGGCTGTCCTGTCACTAGAAGAAAGAGACAATCTCTTTTCACTTGTGCCCTGCAGCAGGACGAGGGGCAGTGCATTCCAGCTCAAGCACAGGACATTCCATGCCAACATGGGGAACAATTTCTTCACTGACAGGGTTACAGAGCAGTGGAACAGGCTCCCCAGGGAGGTTGTGGAGTCTCCTTCTCTGGAGACTTTCAGGACCCATCTGGATGCCTTCCTATGTGATCTGTCCTAGACTCCATGGTCCTGCTCTGACAGGGGGGGGTTGGACTCGATGACCTCTGGAGATCCCTTCCAACCCCTAACGATCCGTGCCCGTGGCTAACTTTTAAAGGCTGTGTGCGTGTGCAAGCCTCACACGTGTAGAATAAACCACTAAAATATCTTTGAGCTTCCAGGTTTGCTAACCACTCACAACCACACACACTCAGCTGACGCAACGGTGCATGTTAACCGTGTCGGAAGACAGGGGGTATGTTTGCACAGGGCCTGAGGTGCCTTCGTCTAAATAATACTGAGAGCTTGCTATTTACAGCTCGGTAACTTTTCACTTCAGCTGCTGCTGCAGTGTTTTTCCAGAGCCTCTGTGGATGTATTCCCATGTGCTCTCATGCTGCTATTTTGGTGCTCTTGGTCTCAGCTAGCTGCACCTGCAAAACCGTAATGCTATTGTCATGATAGATTGTGGCAACAGCTACTGGCATGAGAATCATACCTCTTCATCGCCCTTCAGCTTTGGTTTTGCACATTTTATTTTATCCTCCAGAAAGACAACCATAGTGCTTAACAGAGTGCACAGCAGGCACTGAAATGCCCTGCAAATAGTACTTGTGAACAGGCTCTTCAGTGCCCTATTCATCACTCACCGAGGAAGGATGCGCATGTAGGCTCTCTCCCTCCTTCCCAGCATTGCACTTCCAATTTTGCATGAGCAGTTTTAACCTCCCTTCCTTCCTGACTTCCTTCCCAACTTTCTTCCATCCTGACTCCTCTCCTCTCTATCTCTCCTCTCCTCTCTCTCTCTTCTCCATCTCTCCTCTCCTCTCCATCTCTCCTCTCCTCTCTCTCTCNATCTCTCCATCTCTCCATCTCTCCATCTCTCCATCTCTCCTCTATCTCTCCTCTCCTCTCCTCTATCTCTCTTCATCTCTCCTCTCCCCTCCCCTGTCGGATAGAGTTCCCAGCTGCAGCTGAGGTCTGCCACCACATTACTGCATTTATTTCCTACCAGCCCCAACACAGAGCTCGGAAGGGGAAGTCCTGAGCAGGATTCCCTCCGCCTGGAGTAACCAGCCTCCTCTGCTCCGTTTCACAGGCTTTATGCTTTGTCGGGATGGTTTCTCTCTGTTCCACCCCCGAAGCAATAAATCACCCAACCCCCTAATTGTCCTTCTTGTCTCTTGAGGATTCCAGCAGGAACCTTGGGAACTCCTGGCTCTTTGCATCAGCTCAGAGGATGCTCTAGCATCTTGTGTACTACTGTGTCACCCTGAAAACACCCGGGGTTCCTCTTCCTTTGATAAGTTAATCGATCTTTAACTTCCTGCTGGGTTTCCAAAGACCTTCTCAGTCCTTCAGAAGGCCATGACACCCATTCCTCATTACAGCATCCAAAAGGAGATGAGCAAAGGAGACAAAGGAGCTACTTGCTCATTCACTGCTGGTTCTCCGCTATAAAAGCTCACGGCCGGCTACTGCACCCCCACTTCAGAACAGGTACTGTTCCCGACCAGCCTGCGCTTGTTTCCCACACGGGTGTGATGCTTTCGCTCTCCTTCACCTCCTCCCTCTGGCTGGATTAAGCTACATGAACCCTTCTTCTGGCCCTGTGAGGAACAACCCAGCATTCGTCTCTCTAACTCCCTGCTCTTTTGTTCCCGGAGAAGCCTTCCCCCTCTCCTGACTAAAGGGCAAGGACTGTGTCCATCCCTGTGCTCTCTAGAGTTGTTCTCACTGTGGAACATCCCGGGAGACGGGAGGATGGGGGAGCCACACGTGGGGGGGTGTTCTGTCCTCAGCAAATGGCACAAGAACAGTGAGCCACTGGTGGGGACAAGGCTCCAGGTCCAGATGGGGAGCGAGAGCCTAGGGGTCAGGGTAAAAGGGAGGGCAGCACTCACTCCAGTGGGGGTATGATACAGGCTACCCTCCGGGAAGACCAAAGGGCTGAGGCCCTTTACAGACAGATAGAGGTGGCTTCCCATTCACAAGTCCAGGTCCTCTTGGGGGACTTCAACCACCCCAACATCTCTTGGAAGGAAAACACAGCAGAGAATAAGGCAATGCAGAGACTCCTGGAGTAGCCAGATGATTTCTTCTCCAAGTTGAGAGGATGCAACAAGGAGAGGTGTAGCACCTTGGTTGGACCTTGTCCTCATCAATGAGGAGGGGCTGGGGGGATGCGAAACTGAAGTCAAACTTGGGCTGCTGTGATCATGAGACAGTGGGGTTCATGGTCCCTAGGGCAGTGAAGAGGAAACCCAGAAAGCTGGCTGCCATGAACTTCAGGACAGTGGACTATGCCCTCTTCAGGGACCTCCTCAGCAAAGCACAGTGAGCTAGAGGTCTGGAGGGACTGGACACCCATGAAAGCTGCTTGGGGGGATTTCAGTGGATGATCTTTCCAGGTCCCTTCAATCCCTAAGGATCCTGTGACCCTACCTTGCAGATAAAAGCTGATCATTTGATTTCAGGAGACAGATCCAAATTCCTCATTGCTTTCCCCTTATTCCTCCTCCTGACCCCATGTTTTGCTTTCTGATGATTTTCTTTCCCACAGTTCAATTTGAGGCAAAATCAGAGCATAATGGTGAAACCCAAACCCACTGCTGCTTTATGATTACTCGGGTTTTATCTCCAAACGAATCACTGCCATTTAGAAACCAAGGCTGTGCTCAGAATGGCCTCAACCGGAATCATTCATGCCTTCCTTCACCTGCTCTTACAGAGAATCAGTCTTCCCCTGAAGGCTGATCCGAGGGCAGTGGTATTTATAATTAATTGATCACAGTCTCTAACAGAATCCTTTGTTCTTTCTCCACACCTACTGCTGCACTTGACTGGGCTTTAATGAGGCCTCACCTTGAGCACCCAAAGCCTCCCCTTGAGTCCTGAGGGCAGTGCTGGGTCCCTGGCTTCAAGAAAGAGATTAAGGGGCTGGAG
>VZRI01000195.1:144281-217683 GCA_013397515.1 Upupa epops
GGCAGTCCAGTCCAGGCTCTGAGCACCCTTTCCCTGAGGAAGGGCTTCCTGACAGCCAACCTAATCCTCCCCTACATGTCTACAACTTCCCTCCAGGTAGTTACAGAGAGTGGTAGGTTCAGATAAGTTTCTCAGACTTTACCTTCTCAAAACTTGTTATTTTACTAATTTTGCTTGTTTTAACTGTTCCTGGGACAGCAGACGTGCCTGCAACCTTACTATTGCTCTGCAAACACACCAGAGCAAACTGGAGCAGCAACTCATTGGATATCAAACTGGAAGGGACCTCAAGGATCATCGAGTCCAACCTATCAAGCTAAAAACAGTTCTGACTTCAAGACAGTTGTGACTTCAAACCAGCCATACCTGCCAAACCCACCCAATCCCAAGGGAAAGCATTTCCACAAGCCTTTACAAATCCATACACATTAACAGGGAAAACTCTGACATGCTGGGGGGTTATAAACCCTGTGGGAAACAGCCTTTGCTGCTACATTCGACCATCCTAACAAGTTACTGGTACTGCTGGTACCACAATGGGGCTCCAGGAAAGCTGGGGAGGGGCTGTTCCCAAAGGATTGGAGTGGTAGGAGCAGGGGGAATGGTTTCCAGCTGGAAGAGGGGAGGTTGAGACTGGAAATCAGGAGAAAGTTCTTCAGGATGAGGGTGCTGAGACCCTGGACCAGGTTGCTCAGGGAGGTTGTGGCTGCCCCCCAGCTCCCTAGCAGTGTTCAAGGCCAGAGTGGCTGGGGCCTTGAGCACCCTGGTCTAGTGGGGGGGTATCCCTGCTCCTGGCAGGGGGCTTGGAACTGGATGAGCTTGAAAGCCCCTTCCAAGCTGACCATTCTATGGCTCTAGGAATCTTCACTTCCTATCTATGGAAAAAGGCAAGAGGAGCTAAGGCTCAGATGCAAGCACAGCAACTGTGTTTATTCACAACATAAACCAGAGCCTCTATGTATTCTCCTTGTGCATCTGCTCCAGAAAGGCCAGAAGCAGGAATTTCATTCATCACCGCCTGTCATGTGCAATAAATCTACCTAAACTCGGCATGATATAGTTTTTCCAAATACCCAGTCAATTTGTAAACGTTACGGGTACGCCAGTCCAGCTTGGCTTCGCTCGCTCTCTCATCGTGCTGGTATTTACTCAGCTTAGCCAGACTCGCCTAAACGCTACCAAAGCATTGTTAGCAGCTAATTAATAGCGACTGTGCTCTGCCTACAGAGCAGTATCGACGGAGCAGAGATACTCTACACTACAGTCTGCATCTGCCACCCACAAGTCGGCATCTGTAAGTAAAGAATTCGGTTGGTGTTTTCCTGTCCCTCTGAGTTTTGTTTTCTAATTTTTCTCTCTAGATAGAATAAGAAACCCTGAATTTGGAGAAGAACAGAAGACCTGTTTTTCTATTCCAGAATGGAACTGATAAAGAATTGGAATGAGCAAGATAATAGAGGCCCACAATAATTGCTCTTTCCTCCCTGCTTTTTATTTTCCTTGTGCTGAACTCAGTGAATAATTAGAAGGCGTTGAGTTTCATGATACCCAAGCCCAACAAAAAGTCATTATGAAAGCAATCTGGGAGTTACAATACATTTTAAATGAAACAACTTCAATTACAGCCTTGTTCAAAGTCGAAATGCAGTTCTTTCTTATCCCAGTTACAGCGGAGACAGAAAGTAATCTATTTATCTGCCACGCGGCACCCAAACATGAGAAACAGCTTTGGTCAGTAGAGCTAATACCTCATTTTTCTCTCTATCTAAAGGGGGAAACAGTGGTCTTGTGCTGCCAGATTCTCGAGTCCAATTTGAACATGAGTTTTATCTGATCATGAACTCAACATTCTGTAAGGATCTGCAGGGGGCATCTCTGTACCCTGGAAAATCTTCCCTCTAATAGAGCTGAGGCCACAACTTCATCTAACTACCAAAATCACAGGATAATCTGGTTGGAAAGGAGCTCTCAGATCCCCCAGTCCAACCATCTCCACTCAAACAAAAAACCCTCAGTCCCTGAGAGACTGACAGACACAGCCTGACCCCCTCCCTGCTGCCACTCGAGCAGGGCAGGAAGCACCATGGCTACAGGGTTCTTCAACACCTCCAGGCAGGGGGACTCCACCACCTCCCCGGGAAGGCCCTGCCAGTGCCCAACCACTCTGGCTGCAGAGAATCTCTGCCTCAGAGCCAGTCTGACCCTCCCCTGCCTCAGCTGCAGAGCAGTGCCCCTGCTGCTGTCAGCAGGCACCAAGGAGCAGAGGCCAACAGCCACCGCTCCACAGCCTCCCTTCAGGGAGCTGGAGAGGGCAGGGAGGTTCCCCCTCAGCCTCCTCTTCTCCAAACTCACCCTGCCCAGCTCCCTCAGCCTCTCCTTAGATGACTGGTTCTCTTAACCCCTCAAGAGCTGGGTAGCTCAGCTCTGGACACACTCCACCATCACCTAGATTCAGACATTCTATGATAACCCGTTAAAGAGAACAGGAGTCACTTTGAACAGAATTTGCCTCTTTACATTTCTAACTGAAAATAAAGTGATAAAGGGGTCTTGTTTACAAATTCTGTTAGTTTTCTCAGATGAGTAGAACGATGTGAATAAATAAAGTGCTGAAACCTCAGCAAAGAGAAAATAATGGAGCAGTTACTGGCTGTTCTTAGGGTTCCTTACAATCATCAGCTGTGAGCTGCATGCAGACATAGTCCCAGTTTCAATGAGCTCCTCATTTGTAGGGGAGCAGAAAGTGTTCTTTCACAGAGATGTGATAAAGGCACCAGCAGGGTTACAGGCTGGACTAGGTGATGTTACAGTACTTGTCCAAACTCTCCCTGTGATACCATGCTCTTTTGAGGTCCTTTCCAATCTATGGCTCCATGGAGTAAGACAGATGCTAAAGACCTCCATCCCTTTGCTTAACAAATCCAACCTCATTCTTCACGAGAAAATGTGAAGCTGTTTTAGTAGCTGTTTCATGAGCTGCAGTGTCAGCTGCTGGGCACAAAATATCTGTGAAAAGAGTGCACAAAACTCAACCCTAGAACCATAGAATCACAAGGGATGGGAAGGGACCTGGAAAGATCNCTGGGTAGCTCTGCTCTGGACACACTCCACCATCAACTAGATTCAGACATTCTATGATAACCCATTAAAGAGAACAGCCTCCTGTTCTCCAAGCCTCAAGAGACCATGTAAGGTCAAATTCTAATGGCCCTTGGCAAGTAAGCCTGTGGAACGGGCAGACTCGAACGACAATGGTACCGAATAAGACACTTTGTGGAAGCAAATGCTGACTCGTTCTGAGCTCCGTGCTGGTAGGATTTCTATCCCTCTGGTACGAAGGCGGTGCTTATTGTGCAGGTGTCAAATGCCTTGATGTAATCCCACGAAACTGAGTTATAACAGGCAAAGATGAGCAGTTAAGATTTCCAGAACAGCGTAGGAGTCTGCGGATTGAAATATTGATGCCAATGTTTGCTATTATTATAAATACTGGGATTATTAGAATGACAGGAGATCTGTCCTGTTTTGAAACTGAAAATCGTATTCTTGAACTTATAGGAGCCAGCTCCAGCCCTTTGGTTCTCTTATCTACATCCCCCGGGGTGAAGTCATAGCATCCTAGCACACCTCTGGGGTGCTCTTGATTCAGAGTCCTTCCTGATGCTCACAGGTGAGGCCAGGTTCTCCTGTTTCCAAAAGCTCTGATATCCCGCTTGAACTTCACGTGTCTCTGCTGTGTATTCTCGAGCACACAGAGTGATTCTACACCAGACAGACAGATGAGATCTGTGTTCAGATTTCATCGTTTGTTCCTTAGGAGCATTTAAGGAGAAACACGAAGGTAGCTCAAGGTTGCATTTTACTTCACTACTGATTGTGTGCTCAGCTATAGACACTGCTAGAGTCTCTACACAATATAGAGTCATAGCATAGTCATGGCTGGAAAGGAGCTCCAGGATCACAAAGCCCAGCTCTCATCCCAGCATCTCCTTAACCCCCAGACCATGGCCTCAAGGGCTCTAGCTACTTGGTTTTTAAACCCCTCCAGGGATGGGGACTCCAACACCAGTCTAGGCAGCCTGGTCCAGTGCCCAACCACTCTCATCATCATCTCTATTTGAGGAACACCTTCCTCAGATCCAATGTAACCCTCCCCTGATGCAGCTTGAGGCCACTGCCCCTTGTCCTATCATCAGGAATTTGGGAGAAGAGACCAGCAGCAGCTTTGCTACAACCTCCTTTCAGGTAGCTGTAGAGAGCAGTCAGGTCTCCTCTAAGCCTCATCTTCTCTAGACCAAACAACCCCAGTTCCCTCATCTATTCCTCACAGGCCCTGTTCTCCAGCCCTCTCAGCACCTTCATTGCCCTCCTCTAGCTCCATCCAGCCCCTCAATGTCCTCCTGATACTGTGGTGCCCAACACCAGGCACAGCACTCGAGAAGCCATTGCTTTCATTCAACCTGGGTGTAACTAAGGTCAACAGTATGAAACTCGTGTGAGCAAACGAGTCCCAAGGTGTCTGGCAGCAGACACATCCTCACAGGTAGAAGCGGGTCGGCGGTGGGAGCTGGTATCGAATGTTTTGTCGCACGGCGTTGTCACCGAGGCCGCCGCTTGCGATACAGTTTATTGTGCAAATAACCTTAATAGAATTATTTAATAGGTTTCATTTTACCCAACTCAATTACCATAAATTCGCAAGAGTTTTAATGTTCTTTTCAATTAGCTGAGTGCAATTCCACAGACAGCACAGAGCTGATAAATTCAGCTAAGAGAAGCCTCAGCCTCAGGAACACCCGGTTTTCTTTTCCATCGCTTGTTATTTCCATTCTTCTCAGCACTAATTAACCTTTAGCCTCGACATAAAAAGAACGTCGCCAACATGCAACTCATTTCACTCTCTGTTCATTACTGAACAACTTGGGAGTTTTCCTCAACTCCAATTGTAGAGATCAGCCAGAAAGTTTATAACAGAAAAAAACCCTATTAATAATAAAAACAGCCCCGTTTTCATCCTGTTTCAAACTATAATTCAGAGAATCCTTAGGGAACAGAAGGGACCTCCAGAGATCATCCAGTCCAATCCCCCTGCCACAGCAGGATCCCCCAGACCCAGTGGCACAGGAACACAGCCAGGTGGGACTGGAACATCTGCAGAGAAGGAGACTCCACAGCCCCCCTGGGCAGCCCCTGCCAGGGCTCCGGGACCCTCCCTGGGAAGAAGGTCCTGCTGAGATGGAGAGGGAACCTCCTCTGCTCCAGCTGGCACCCAGTGCCCCTTGTCCTGTCACCAGTTAACCTTGAGCAGAGCCTGGCTCCATCCTCCTGACACCCACCCCTCACAGAACTGATGACACCATATCTCGGATCACAGGAGTGACTGTAATGCAATCAAGTGGATTTGTTTGAGTTAATTTTCAGTTCGTTTTGAGAGAGCAAAAAGAGTTCCGAAGAGTGCAGTTACAAACTGCGCCCATTAAAAGGAAAATAGACCTTAAAAACTGCATCCAAAAAGTGTAATGAGGATGGAATCTTCCAGAGAAGTAAAATTGCAGGAGGCATTATCAGTAAAAATGCTTTCAGTCTCACAATTTCATTTTAACTTGAACCCGGTATCTGCTGCGCAAGATTGGAATGTTCCCTCAGACAATAGCTATGCAAAATGAGCCCTGCTTATTTCCATTTTCAATACAGGCAGAGCAAAGGCATCATGAGAAAGGAGTTCAGAATATCCAGATTTGTTTTATAACCTGAAAGACTTGAAAAAAAACACCCTGGACCAGGTTGCCCAGGGAGGCTGTGGCTGCCCCCTCCCTGGAGGTGTTCAAGGGCAGGTTCCTTGAGCACCCTGGTCTAGTGGGGGGTGTCCCTGCTCATGGCAGGGGTTTGGAACTGGATGATCTTGAAGGTCCCTTCCAACCTGAGCCTGCCCAACAGTCTGTAAATCATGTGAACTATTCATTATCCTCCCCAGGAAATGGCCCCATATTCCCCAGAGAGACTGAACCCTGAATCTGCGGTGCAATCCTAGGGAGTGAATAGGTTTAAAAATGCATGAGTGAAGGACAGCGTGGGTTTAAGGACTGATTCAGCCAGGTCTGCAGGTGAAATACGTAAAAGGCAAGCACAGCAGTCTGAGGGGGATGCCACACACGTGTCGGAGGACACTGTCCTTCAAACCAAGATACAAGCAACTATGCACAGTCAACAAATGAATTGAGGGGGTTGAGATCACATTTTTCACAAAGAAAAGAGTCTTTCACAGAAGACAGCACAAATTGCTCTCTCTTTCTTGCTCCTTCACCGTGAGAAGGATCTGAGCTGTAACTCTTCCAGACTTCAAGTCTGTAAAGAAACACTCCCTGCTCCTGCAAGTCAAGGCCTTACCAAGCCGCCCATAGCCTCCCCCAGTCCTGCCTAGGGCTCGCTACCCCATTTCAGCCCAGCCCAAGACCACTCGTCTCTTCTCCAGTGATGCCATGGGAGCACCTGACCCCATTCCTTTCCCTGAGCAGCTCACCAAGCAGACATCAGACCTCAGCTGTGACCTGATGATCACTGGACTTGACAGGACGAGTTCACTTCTCACTGGCTCCATCCTGTCCTGGCTTGCATCCCCCTCCCCCTCTTTGTCCCAAATCCCCCGAGGATCATCCCAACCCCAGTGTTCCCTGACCCCGTGTGTGTGAACACAGATTTGCCTGCAAATCCGACATGCCATCCTATTCCTCTTCATCTGCCAGCTCTCCTTTACACTGGAGCTTGCTCTACTGGCTCTCTCAGGAGACCTCTCTGGAGGTCAGGTTAATAGCAGAACCACGCTGAGCATCCTTTCATTATCTAATTATTCAATTATTTTATCATTCTCATTGGTAAATCAGAATTTAACTCTTTCACCATCATTCTATTCTAATTATTTCAACCTAAACTCCTAATTGTTGCCAGATCTGTGAAAAATCACAGAAGACTCCCTGTCTGTTGGGCAATGGGTTCCCCCGCCCTTTCCTCTGAACTCTCCTTTTCATCTTGTGGCTGATTTGGAGAAGAATCTAATGTGACAAAAGCAGGCACTGCCAAGGACCCTTTTCTGCTTGGATTCACATTGCTCCAGATCAGTGAGAGTCTGCTGTGAAGTGACAAGGTGAGCTGCCAAGCTGAAAGCCAGAGGAGAGAGGAAACAGGACGGGTCTGGGAAGCAGCTGAGAGAGCACTCACTGTTACAGCTGGGGAGTCGCCTGCCAGAGAGGGACCTGGCAGCACTGGGTGACAACCAGCTAAATATGAGCCAGCAGGGTGCCCAGGTGGCTTGGAAGGCCAACGGCATCCTGGCTTGGATCACCTGTAGTGTGGCCAGCAATGCTAGGGACATCATTCTCCCCCTGTAGTGGGCAATGGGGAGCTGGGGAAGGGAGTGCAGGGAAAGGCTGATGAGGAGAGGCTGAGGGAGCTGGGGTTGTGCAGCCTGGAGAGGAGGAGACTCAGGAGGGCACCTTCTCCCTCTCTCCGACTCCCTGAAGGGAGGTTGTAGTCAGGTGGGGGTCAGGCTCTTCTCCCAGGCACCCAGTGCCAGGATGAGAGGGTAGAGTCTGGAGCTGCACCAGGGGAGGGTCAGGTTGGCTGTCAGGAAGCCCTTCCTCAGGGAAAGGGTGCTCAGAGCCTGGACTGGACTGCCCAGGGCAGTGGGGGAGTCCCTGTGTCTGGAGGTGTTGAAGGACAGCCTGGCTGTGGCCCTGAGTGCCCTGGTCTGGCTGA
Source organism: Upupa epops (assembly GCA_013397515.1). Classification (NCBI taxonomy): domain Eukaryota; kingdom Metazoa; phylum Chordata; class Aves; order Bucerotiformes; family Upupidae; genus Upupa; species Upupa epops. Next base: position 152,034 of record VZRI01000195.1, read on the forward strand.
TGGGGTGATGCTAGGTGCTGGGCTGGGCTGGAGGAGCTCAGAGGGCTTTTCCAGCTTCAGTCATCCTGGGATTATGCCCAATAGTAAATGCCTCTAATGATGAGGCTGCAGCTTTTGCAAAGCTGCATGGGGTGAGATGCAGCAAACAGAGCACAGCACGGAACGGATGACACAGCCCCCAATTCTAATCATCCCTGATGACCCAGGGCTGCTGGGGGGGTTGCACTCTGCAATTAGCTGCAGGGCCCTCTACTGTAGGGACGGAGTGTAGGGATTCTCATCACTACAGAGGAATTTGGCTGTGGTTTCGTATTGATTGTTTGGAAGTATTGCTTCTAACAACTAGCCCATCAGAGGAAGCAGCTTTACTGATTAAGCCATTGCAGTGCCTGGTTTGAACAGCTTCTGGAGCTAATTTTCATCTTGCAGGAAGGAAAACACAAAGGGTCAAATTAATCTGCACCCTTCAGCTCTCCTTCACCTCCTTAACTGCGCGACGGCAGAGGTCGCCTATCAGAAGTCGCCCTAACAAAGCACAGGGCGCTGTGAGGATGAAAGCATCCCCACCAAATCATCTCCTGACCTCAGTGCTGCAGGTAGCATTTATTTATCTCCCGCTCTGCTGTAATTTTAGTGTCACAGCGGTGTCCGTGGCGTTTCTACAAACACTTCCCCACCTGATGAATTACTTTTAGCTTCACATTCATATTGCCTTGTCCGAGCCGCCGTTCTTTTCTATCAATCAGTCCTGTGACCTAGCATAAGCTTCTTCGTGACCTTGGCTCATTTATCTTCTCTACTCCTCAGTTCACCCTTTCTTTCCTTGCTACAACGGCAACGCAATCTCAGCTCCTGCAAATGATCTATGCATGGCATCAAAATTCTGCAGTGTCTGGACTCACTAATGTCTGGAAGGCTACGCAGCAAAGAGCCGTGCCCTGTATTTAAGGGACAGCTTTGTGATGGGTGTTCCTGCCTCTGATCCCAGAGTCCTTGGGCATGGGTGAAGGAAACAGAAATAGAAAGCCCCAGTGTTCACAGCCCCGCTGCTGTAGCCTTTTGACACCTTTCTAAAGGCATAAGGTCAGACCCTAATGGTGTGCATGGCTTCTTAAACGGCCTTTTAAATTACAAGGGGAGCTTTGAAGGACTGTAGTACCTCTCAGAAGGCAGTGGAGCTCTTTAAGACTGGTTTACATTCTGCACTTGTCTTAAAACAGAAGAGTCTATTCCCAAATTTGAGATCTTTGCACTCATTCTTCACTGCTCAGAGCAACAAAGCTTCATGATAGACTCAGAGAATTCATGGAATGCAGAATAACTGAGGCTAGAAAAGGTCCCTCTGAGCTCACAGAGCCCAGCCTATACCCTGACACCACGACATCACAGAATCAGAGTAGTCCTGGCTGGAAAGGATCTCTCCTCTCTCCTACACTGCTCTCCAACAGGTCAATCCCCTCCCTATCCTGGTTGCTTACCAGATGCCAGACTCTCCCCTGACCCTTGTTGTCCCTCATTCCATTTCTCTCTGCCCAGATCTCCAGCCTGTCCTCCCAGGCAAACTGGGAGAAATAGAAACCTTGGCAAATCCTACGCAGAGAAGAACCCTCCTAGTCATGAGAGGTTGGTTTTGTTCTCTGAAGGCTTTCAAAACACCGTGCTCCTAGGAAGCCTGTTCTAGTTGTAGCCCTAGGAAGCCTGTTCTAGTTGTAGCCCCCAGTGTTAAAATCACATCAAGTACAGAGTTCACAGGAAAAGCTGGGTGGATAGGAAGAGTTTGAAGGACTAGATCATCTGCTGCTGAGAATCAGGCTAGCCCTCTGTAGTTTTAGGTGGACAGACAAGCCCTCCTGCACTGGGCTCTTTCTCATTTGTGTAAGGCTCAGCAGACCGTTCATAACACGTATCTCGGAATCAGAGTACCATCATTAATCTCCTCCTGCGCACTGCATCCTTGATGACTTTCATGGAAATGCTGATTTTTCACTACTTTTCCAGGTTCTCATCTTTGCCACCCAGTCTGGCGATGGGATTGCTCCCCTTGCTCATACTGCTCCCTGGCGTAGAGATCGCATTCCTCTGCATGCTTACACTTACCCTGTTTTATATGAAAACTAATCATGGGAGCATAGAATCCTTACGGCTGGAAAGGACCTCCAGGGTCACCAAGCCCAGCCCTCACCCCAACAGCTCCCCAACCCCCAGACCATGGCCTCAAGGGCTCTAGCTACTCGGTTGTTAAACCCCTCCAGGGATGGGGACTGCCCCCCCTCCCTGGGCAGCCTGGTCCAGTGCCCAACCACTCTCTCAGGAGAGAACATCTTCCTCAGATTCAACCTAACCCTCCCCTGATGCAGCTTGAGGCCATTTCCCCTCATCCTAGCATCAGGATGCTTTCTCTCCGAGTTACCCTGATGTCATCCCAGCAGCAGTTTCTATCATGGATTATTGTTTCTGCGGTGCGAATTCAACCATGGGTGTCTTGAGCTTGGAGAAGAGGAGGTTGAGGGGGGGGACCTCTTTCATTTCTATAGCTATGTGAGGGGTGGGTGTCAGGAGGATGGAGCCAGGCTCTGCTGTCATCTGGTGACAGGACAAGGGGCATCGGGTGCCAGCTGGAACAGAGGAGGTTCCCTCTCAATCTCAGCAGGACCTTCTTCCCAGGGAGGGTCCCAGAGCACTGGACNGGTAAACAGAGGAGAGCAATGCAGCCCTGGCTTTGCAAGGGGACTCGATGAATGAGTGAAGGGGAGCTATGGAAGTACAGAAGCACAGCATGGGCTCCCCTCTGTTTTTCTCTTTTGCTGCTTGACAGAGCAGATCCTTCCTCACCCCGCTCCTGTCTGCTACCCCTGCACAATAGCACCGTAGTTGGGTTTAACTACGAACAGCTCTGACTTTCCATACTCAAACCCTGTGATCTCCCTACCTGCTCTATTGTTTTACTCTCTCCCTTAGCTGTTGCTTGTCAACTTGGCCTGGTGGATAGGTGTCAGGGGAGGATCAGGACCAAAGTCCTCCCTTTGTTTGACTGTATTCCCCTTTTCTGCTTCCCCACAATTGGGGAATGAAGCAAAGCCTGGAGTGCTTTACTGGTAAATCCCCTGTATTCTCCTGAGTGCTTCTATTCACTTCTCTACTGGCAAGAGAATTTCCTAGCTGCTGCACATGTAGCACTTCTAAATCTGCTCCCAGATATCCAGATGTCATTAATTAGATCTGCAAAATATGCTGAAACCCCTCTCCCTGAATATTATCTGGAATTTAAATATGAATGGAGAGCCTCACTTGACCCCGGCGAGGCAGAGTGTAAGGAATTCTGCAGCACAATCTCATAACTGAGAACTCAGTTTGTGTTGGTTTTTTCTTACTCAAAGGTTTCCAGCTGGAAGAGGGGAGGTTGAGACTGGAAGTCACGAGAAAATTATTCACAGTGAGGGTGCTGAGACACTGGACCAGGTTGCCCCCCAGCTCCCTGGAAGTGCTCAAGGTCAGATTGGCTGGGGCCTTTGGTCTGGTGGGGGGTGTCCCTGCTCCTGGCAAGGGGGTTGGAACTGGATGATCTCCGAGGTCCCTTCCACCCTGAACCATTCCAGGAGTCCATGAAAAATGCCATACAAATTACAAGCCCACAAATACTATCTTTTCAATGAAAAATGAAGGCATCGTAGTACTCTGGTTGGAAAAGCAGAGGTTAAAGTAGGTTTGGGGAAAGCTTTATGAAAGGTGTTGTTTTTCTACCTGGGCTTAAATACTCCAAACGGAATTGTCAAGTGAGAGCTTTATAAAAAGGACTGAGCTTTCAAATCGGGGGCTTTTTAGAGCCAGGTAGAACAACTATTCCCCATAGAAACCTTCCATCCCTGTTACTTTACAGAGGCAGTGTTATTGCAGTGCTAGGTACACGGAGCATTAGGGGCTGGAAGGGACCTCCAGAGGTCATCAAGTCCAAATCTCCCTTGCTCGAGCAGGACTGTAGAACCTAGGGCAGGAACTCATCCAGATGGGACATCCAGAGAAGGAGACTCCACAACCTCTCTAGGCAGCCTGTTCCAAAGCTCCTCTTCTCCCAGCTCAAGAGCCCCAGCTCCCGCAGCCTTCCCTCAGCAGGGAGCTGCTCTCCTTCCTTCATCATCTTCCACACACTTACATGGAATAAGAAGTCTGCCATGCTCCCTCCTGCACGTGTCCACCCTGTGAGTCCACACCTTCCTGTGTCCTAGATGAGATGCACAAGCTACTTCGGATCACCCCTCCCTCCATCTAGAGAAAGCGGGTGCTCGCTGACCTCCTTTAAAAATGCAAAAGCCCCAAACTTGCTGCAGTCCAATCTGTAGCAGATCAGATGCTTGTGAAGTCGCTAAGACACGAGAGCCCCTTTCAGGGCGAGGTCTGTGTAGGTGTTCACACGTACTGGTGGGTCTGAACTCCTCAGCGTATGCACAGCAGTGCACACGTGAAGGACAAATCCTAAGCCTTCCGTGCATTCCTATCCAGAGCTGGCGCTGCGAGCATGAAAGCCTAGCGTAGCCACGGCAGTCTTCAGCGCTAGGTGATTAAGATTTAATGCCCATACAGGCAAAACAGAACAGTTGGAGAATATTAAGGAAAGAGAAGAGTGAGATTCTAACGCAGATAGAGTGGAAAGGAGATTAGAAATGTTCAGTGTTGGAACATAGAGCTGTTAAACAGGGGACTGAGGTTGTTCTGAAGACTGAGCTGGCTGGGTACAAGTTTGGAATGAGAACATATCCGGGATTGGAATATGAGAACAGTTGCTCTGCTTTTTTTCTTGTTCTCTGCATTGGCTACAAGAATAAGTATTAGCTTTCCCATTTTGCCTAGACACGTTGCCCCGTTTCCTAGCCCAACCCCAAGTGCAAAGGTACCAACAGGCTGGATGTCTGGAAGCCCTTCCTCAGGGAAAGGGTGCTCAGAGCCTGGACTGGACTGCCAGGGCAGTGGGGGAGGTGTTAAAGGACAGCCTGAGTGCTCTGGTCTGGCTGATGGGGTGATGTTAGGGGCTGGACGAGCTCAGAGAGCTTTCCCAACCTCAGTGACTCTGTGAACATACTATCTCAACTACATAACGCATGTCACTTCAGATATGACTTTGACTAAGATTCTTAAAGGAAAATATTGAAGGTATGCTGTCTCCATACATTATCTGTTTAATTCCTTTGCCTTTCAGGATCTCCTTTTTATGTCTTTAGATCAGATTGTCATTGTTACCACGTACTCAAATTAAAAGCATCACACATGGAGGTAGCTGGAGGGGTGTTGATTACTCCCCCCCTGTTTGGGCTACTGCTGAGCACTGAGGTTGTGGGGTTGATTTTCTTTCCTAAGGTTCTCCCCAGCTGAGGAGGGCTGAGGGATGGGCCAGGGCAGCCAACCCAGCTGGCCAGAGGGCTATTCCAATCCATGCATTATCAGCTCAGATATGAAAAGGGGCAAAGAAGGAAGCAGGGAGGGCATGCATCGATAGCCTTTTGTCCTCTGGAGCAACCACTATGTGGACGATCAGCCCCTGCTTCCTAGACCAGCAGCTAAATAGCACCTGCTGGTGGGAAGTAGAGAAGAATCTTTACCTTCCTTTGCTTCCCTGCACAGCTCTTGCTGCTGTATTGAACGGTTGCTGTCTTTACCCTGCTAGCTCCTTGTTATGTAAATCTTCCTCTCCCCTGTCCATCCAAGGAGGGGGAACTGATGAGTGGCTGTGCCGGGCACCTCTCCCCCCAGACAGGGTCAAACCAACACAAACAGAAACCCAGCAAAGCCAGGTCTCCCACCCATCACTGAAAACCACCAAGCTGTAGGAGCTCAGAGCTGCTGAGAGGTTGGCATTTCATTGTTGTTTGTTTAGCAGAACTATTTTAAGACCGAATATTTTTCAGACAGTTTCTCTACAGCAGGGGGGGAAAAAAAGACCTCAAGAATTGGTCTGAAATGAATTAGCTCCTCTGATCCAAAGCCAACTCAATTCAAAGTTGGATTAATTATTTGACGAGTTCTGTTTCAATAGAGTAAGCAGAACTACATGAAAACACTGAAGGATTCAAACTGTTCTGGAGAGGTTGTAGCAGCTGCTGTCGGGAGTGTTTAAAAATATTTTAAACTCTTCTTGATTTATTTTTACCCCTTTTTGCCCTTTCTGTCAGGAGGGCACTGCCACTCCTTACAACGTTCAAAGCGGCCTCATCTAGGGCATGCTGCCACACTCTCGGCCCAGGAGCCCAGAACCACATCTGAGGTCAGTGCTAGGGGTCCTGAGCAACTTGGTCTAAGTGACCCTGCTGTGGCAGGGGGGTTGGACTGGGTGATCTTCTGAGGTCTCTTCTGATCCCCAGTGATTCTTGGTTGAATTCTTGGTTGAATTATGTTCAAGGAGTGCCTGGCTCCAGTCCTACCTCTGCTTGCTGTGTGGAGCTTTATTCCTACCCTCCATGTGCTTAGTCTCATAGAATTATAGAATCACTCAGCTTGGAAAAGACCTTCAAGGTCACCGAGTACAACCATGAACCCAGCTGTACCAAGGCACCACTAAACCATGTTCCTAAGCTCCAAGTCTCCATGACTTTCGAACACATCCAGGGATGGCAGTTAACCCCCTCCCTCAGGCAGCCTGTTCCAAGGCCTGATNCAGCCTGTTCCAAGGCCTGATGACCCTTTCAGGGAAGAAGTTGTTCCTAGTGTTCAAGCTAAACCTCCCCTGGTGCAACTTGAAGCGACTTCTCTTGTCCTGTCACTTCTTACTTCTGAGAAGAGACCAACATCCACATCACACAACCTCCTTTCAGGTAGCTGTAGACAGCAATAAGGTCTCCCTTCAGAGTAGCCAGCCCCATTTCTCTCAGCCTTCTCATGATGCTTGTTCTCCAAACTTTGGACCCATCCCAGCTTCCTAGGGGCACTGCTCAGAGACACGGTGCAACTCATTTCCACTCTTGCCTTTGGTCACAGCCCCTGCTGTTCCTGACTGGACCTCAGATCTATTTTAGCGCTTTCCCTGGAAAGGTAGATGAACCCTGGTACCAGATGCTGACTCTGCCTACTGCAGTCAGACCCTGTGGGGCACAGCTTGGCCCCCCCGCTCCTGTTTAACCCTCCCTTAAAGTTGAAAGTCTCTATCAAATGCATCCTGAACAGATGTTCTTACCTTTGTTTAGGAAAACTTCTAATGTTAATGAGTCCCTTGCACTTTCGTTCCCCAAACCCTCTTCCAGTTAACATAATTGGTATTTCTTCCTCCACTACAAGGGATTACCAGATGATCAAAAGCAGAACAGCTTTAGGATTTCACTAACGTGAGATAATGAACCTGATCCTCTGAAAAAGCCCCTGTCAGTAGTTACAGTCCGTTGTTCCAGGAGTCCTCGTGAGCAGTGTTTCATCAAGAGCAAATAAGGAAGGCATGTGGTCATTAAGGAAGTCCTTTGTGCTTCACCAGACCCACCCGGAGCAGAACAGGGCTCCTTGTTCTTGTCACTGGTGCTAGAACGGAATGTAGTGGCCACAGCAGCAGCGACATCGTGGCTCCTAGTCTGGACCCCCACACAGCCCATCTGTGTCACTACCAGTGAGCAGAGACCCCGTGACTATTTCAACCAAGAGCTTTAGCTAGAGTATCAGAGACAGAGGGAAGGTCTGATGGATCTGCAGGCAGTGAAACAACTGAGGCCTCAAGACATCTGAATTCACTCCCCTCACCACAGCTCAGAAGAAATCAACCTCACAAGAGACAGATACACACAGAGGTTTGTCTGTGTGCTGTTAGACTGTACTGAGAGAGAAAGTGTCCACAGCATCATGATTATCATCACTGGAGCTTTACTCTCACATCACAGTGGTCATCGGACTCCCGTCTCAACCCTCATGAATCGCCAAAGTCCACAATTCTCAGTCTCTCCAGGTCCAGACAAGTCTTTCCCTTTGCCATGATTTTCCTTCGCTTTGAGAAGTGATAACACTCTCAGAAGCCAGAACCCCCTCTCTCTGTGGCAGCAACACTGCTCCCAACAGTCCAAAAAGAGAGAAGCAAAGATGACAACAGAAGTCACCAAGGGGGGAGAAGAAGTGGGAGTGGAGCAACCACTTTTTCCCCCCAACTTTTTAATCCCAGGCTTTAAACTTCTCTGCTGAGTTAAACTGACAGGTTCTGCTCAGAAGACAGCGTTAAATGCTGAGGGGTCTACAAAGCCCAGTCTGGTTTCTTGTGCATTTCACACAGGGTTTGCTGTGGTACAGAAAGGCGCACGAACTTAAAGCCACGGCCAGTTTCGAAAGCCAAGGCTGACTTGAAGTCAGTAGAGCTAAACAACTCTCATTGGAGCTTAGAGAAAACTCTGTCTATGGTTCTTAGAGGCATTTCAAATTTGAAACCCCTATTCCCTAATCCTTCATGCTCTCCACTCAAAAGACACAGTGATTTGTATTATGAGGGCTGTATGAAAGCAACGCTGCAGTTTCTCCTCTGTCTTGGCTGGAATAAGAGAACTCTTCCTTCCCTTCCTCAAGTGCGTTATAAAACACAACCAGAAATGACTGTTTCTGTATGGCATCTGCTCCCATTTTCCTTCATGCTGAGAATTATGCAAGAGCTAGGGAACAGACCTGTTCATGAGAAGTAAATGCTAACTAACTAGTTCAACAGGACAGAGTGACTTCATCCTCTGAAGCAGCCCAGCTCCCAGTGGGCCTGGAGTGAATCTCAAAGGACTTACCTGCTCACAAATAACAAAAGGAGTGGGAAAGGAGTATTTAACAGCCACTCCCTGACAAATATTCAGGTGTTTGGAGATACTGCTTTATGAAAGGCTGTGCCAGTACTTCACGTGACTCTTGCTTGTGCCTGCTTTAATACCATCTTAAACCTGTTACTTCAGTCCTCAGCACAAGAGACTGAGCCTAAATGAAACAGGACATGCTGCCCAGCACTGCCGTTCTGTAGTGATGCTAGGATTGTACCTGTGCACGAGATGCTCTCTCACAGCTCTTTTTTAATCACCAGAGAAGCCCAGACACAACCATGGGAGTTTTTAATTCACCTGTTTAAACAAAGCCAACTTTTCAGCTTACACAGCTCTTGTAGAGAACTTTCACCAGATTCAAGTGGAAGATTTTAGACTTTACAGAGCTCTGATCAATACCCTCTCCTACTCTCTTGTGAGACCCTTAATTTCTCCTGCCTTACTGCGACAAGAATGATAAATGTCACTTGTGGCTGATGCTGAAGCTGCAGCCCTCTTTATTTGATCACTCTTCCCACTCACAGATACTCTCACTTGTTCAAGCTCCATGTCTTTCAAACCAGTGTCCTTGAAGAGGTCTTGTTATAGTGATATTTATTTTGGACACACAAAGTGCAGAAAGCAGTAGCCTATACAATAGTCACCTGAACTGAAAACATAGAAAAATACTAATTACAGTACTGTAAATAAAGAATGGAATAGTAATCACAGCATCACAGCACAGTCCTGGCTGGAAAGGAGCTCCCAGATCTCCCAGTCCAACCATCTCCACCCCAACACAACCCTTAAGTCCCTGAGAGACTGACAGACACAGCCTGAACCCCTCCCTGCTGCCCCTCAAGCAGGGCAGGAAGCACCATGGCTACAGGGTTCTTCAACACCTCCAGGCAGGGGGACTCCACCACCTCCCTGGGAAGGCCCTACCAGTGCCCAACCACTCTGGCTGCAGAGAATCTCTGCCTCAGAGCCAGTCTGACCCTCCCCTGCCTCAGCTGCAGAGCAGTGCCCCTGCTGCTGTCAGCAGGCACCAAGGAGCAGAGGCCAACAGCCACCCCTCCACAGCCTCCCTTCAGGTAGCTGTAGAGGACAATGAGGTCCCCCCTCAGCCTCCTCTTCTCCAAACTCACCCTGCCCAGCTCCCTCAGCCTCTCTTCATGATGTGCATGGGTACTGTTCTATTTGGTAGGGATTAGACATCAAGTCCTTCCAACTATAAAAACATTAAGCACACCTCTGGGTTATTTTAGTATCTCAAGAGAGTTGAAGCTTCGTACGTTAATCTAGAACTACTGTGCCTGGTTTTAATGTGTTAGCTCAGTCTAACCACAGTCATAACTTTAATAACCTCTGGCAATTAAGTACCAAGTCAGATTTTCCAGAGAATTTTATATCCACATAGGCACTGACCTTCAAGAGAGGGATCCCAGAAGAACCACATAAAGCACGTGCTGAAGACGCACACTCAGTGAAGAGTCCATGCAAAAATCAAATCTATGGCATCTGTTTCAACTTCCATAAATGATTAGCAACTCCATTTCCAACTGTGATTTTCATCCCTTTTCCAGAAAGGCCTGGCAAGGTTTAACAACTGAGTAGCTAGAGCCCTTGAGGCCATGGTCTAGGGGTTGGGGAGCTGTTGGGGTGAGGGCTGGGCTGGGTGACCCTGGAGGTCCCTTCCAGCCACGAGGATTCCATGGTTCTATAGACACAAACCTGTGAAACCTGCATGAACAACCAACAGTAGCAGAGCTGCTCTGTGTCTGACTCTTGCTATCTAGATACAAGCTAAATATGAGGAAGGCTACGACTTCTAAAATGATGCTTATTATCCCCTTGTGCTCACACAATCTTTGTACAATTTGTCCTGCCTGGCATTTTTCATGTAGTCCCGTGTTCTGAGGTGTTTGAAATAAATGTGTATAAGAAAACCTGGGCAGTATGATTTATCCTTTCCATAAAATATGCAGTGCATTGCTTTAGTTCTAAGCTCCAGCTACGCTCAGAGCTATGTACTGCGAGTTCAAATCTCCCCCTGAAGTGTAACAACCAGTAGTCTTACAAAAAGCAAGACCCATCTTGTAAAAATTTCATAGGATCTTACAAAAAAGCAAGGATGATGGTGTGGAAACCTTTCATAGTTATAAGATATTTATGGTACAGAACAGCTCTCAATTGAAATGGAAATAAAAGCCTTATTGCTTCAAACAGGAGCCTACATGAGCTGGTAATGTTTGCTTGCAGCCCAGAAAGCCAACCGCATGCTGGGCTGCATCAAGAGATGCGAGACTAGTAGGGTGAGGGAGGGGGTCCTCTCTCTGTATTCTGCTCTCCTGAGACCCCATCTGCAGTCCTGCATCCAGTTCTGGAGTCCCCAGCACAGGAAGGAGACTGAGCTGTGGGAAGGTGTCCAGAGGAGGGCCATGAGGATGAGGGGAGGGCTGCAGCACCTCTGCTACAGGGACAACCTGAGAATGCTGGGGCTGTTCAGCCTGGAGGAGAGGAGACTGCAGGGAGGTCTCAGAGCAGCCTTCCAGTCCCTGAAGGGGGCTCCAGGAGAGCTGGGGAGGGGCTGTTTGCAAGGGCTTGGAGTGGTAGGAGCAGGGGGAATGGTTTCCAGATGGAAGAGGGTGGTTGATACTGCTAGTCAGGAGGAAACTCTTCATGATGAGGGTGCTGAGACCCTGGACCAGGTTGCCCAGGGAGGTTGTGGCTGCCCCCCAGCTCCCTGGCAGTGTTGAAGGCCAGATTGGCTGGGGCCTTGAGCACCCTGGTCTAGTGGGGGGTGTCCCTGCTCATGGCAGGGGGGTTGGAACTGGGTGATCTTGAAGGGCCCTTCCAACCTGACCCACTGTAGCAGTCTATGAGCTGTTTTCCCAAAAGCCACAGAACACAGCTGTCACAGCAGCTTTTATTTCCTCCTCAGATATCAACTATCCTTTTCAAATCAGTGAAAAGGAAAAAATAATCTTAATTCCTGCCACTTGTATCAGAACTTAAAAGCCTTTGACCATGAAGAGAGGGATTAACAACTAGGAAATGCCTTATGGAAAATGTTGGTTGTTCCAGCATGACTCCCGATTCCTCAATAGTTTAATCAAATCATTAAGATGAGTGGAAATCTCATTCAAAACTTTCCATGTAAGAGCTACCTTGTTGAGCTCTAAATCATCCTTCCAATTGTCTCTGATACTTTCTGAGTGGAAGGCAGAGTCCTCTCACTTCATTTTAGGTTTTCAGTTTTAAAAGTGGTTTACCCAGAAGGAAGGGTGCTGGATGCCCTGGTAGGCTGCTCCAGCAGTGCTGAGAATAAGGTGGGTTATTCAAGGCAGACAACTCTACCAACAACCTCAGAGAGATGGAAGCCTGTTGAAGTCACTCAGTCCCACCACTGTAAGAGAAATCCCTAAGAAACTCAAGGAGTTGGGCTCTGTTCAGTATAAGAGTTTACTGCAAGTGTTTACGTGTCTATGACTCCAACTACTACTGTTACTACTAATAAATGATGTAGCTGCTACAGCTTGAAAGATACTTCTAAAGAATTTTAAAAGCTTTTCTAATGTTCCATGCAGTAGAAAACCTGGATTATTTTCAAAGAGACTCTCATGACCTTGCACTTGATTGTTTTGGACATCATGGTGTCAGAACAGGCCACTTCTCCTTGTCCCTCTGATGTGTCAGTCACATTACTCAGTTTAGTGTCGCCCACAAACTTGCAGAAGGTGTACTTGATGCCACCATGTGGGTCACTGATGAAGACAGTAAACAGCAGCAGTCCCAGACCTGTGAGGGCCATTGTTTGTTATCAGTCTCCATCTGGACATCAAGCCATTGATCACTACCCTCTGGAACCAACCATCCAAACAATTCCTTATCCCACAGTCACTTCATCCATCAAACCCCTATTTGTCTGATAGAGAGAGAAGATTGTTGTGGGGGAACCTGCCACGGCTACAGTAATCTGGATAGATGATGTCCCTAACTCTTCCCCTGTCCACACATGCAGTAAACCCACCATAGGGCACTAGGTTGGTCAGGAAGGACTCGCCCTTGGTGAAGCCATGCTGGCTGCCTGGAATCACCTTCCTGCCTCCCATGGCCTTGCACCCCTTCTAGGAGGATCTGCTCCATGATCTTCCCAGGCCTAGATGTGAGGTTGACAGCTCAGTAGTTCCCAGGGTCCTCTTTTCTACCCTTTTGAAAGAGGGGTGTAGTGTTTCCCTTTTTCTGGTCACCAGGGACTTCACCTGACTGTCATCACTTCTCAAGTGCCATGGAGAGCAGCTTGACAACTCCATCAGCGAGTTCTCTCAGAAAGAGAATGATAACTTTTTGAAATGTAAATGCAGATCACTCTGCTGCCAACCTTCCAGCACCCCTCAGCCTCACAGCCTTGCACATCTTGCCTCTCTACTGGTCTGTCTTAGGCAGTTTTGACACAGCTATGTTGACAGTGTCTTCAACTGCAGCTCGTACCTTGCCACTCCTAAACACTCCTGCTTCTTACAGCTGCCAGTTTAACTGAGCCTGACCCTCAACCCTTTCCTCTGGCTCTTGTGCTTGAACTCGCTGCTCTGACCTCCAGGCAGAGCTGGCTACTCCCCACCTGTCAATAACAAGTGGACTGCATCACCTTTCATTAGGTTATGGAAGCAGTAGGGATGAATACGGTCACACAAGCTGTCAGATATACGTGTGAACAAGAAGAGACTCCGTCTTCTTCCTATAAGAATAGAGTATTTCAGGCCTCACAAAGTCTGAACGACATATTTCTCTACAGTGCTCCACAGAGGGACAGGAAGAGATTAGGATTGAAGGAGTCACTGCAGTGAGTTTTTTTATACATTGCTTTTGATTAGTTCCCCTGCTTTAATAATCAAATCATCACTCTCAGTAGCTCTGATGTTTTCATTTAATTGGGGGTTTGGGTGTTGAGGGCTGTTACTATAACCATAAAGCATGGAGAATGAAAATTCTCCCTCCTCACAGAAGGGTTAAGATGACAAAGGATCCTCAAAGCTTCAAGTTTTCTATTGTTCAGAAAGACCCTGGATTTTTGCCACAGCACCTGTTACAGACAAGTAGCTCCCTGTGCACGTCCCTTCAACACCAGTACCATGGGAGAGGTTTAATACCACCCACCCTGGCACAGAGGTGAGAGGTTTTAATGCCAGTGAGCTGATGCACAGTCTCGTCACTGCTACAGCCCAATTAATTGGATCTCACTATTTACTCAGAATAACCAGTTGTCCCTTATCCTGACTACAAACGCTACTGGTGTGCTAGCAGATGCCAGCAGTTGAAAGAGCCGAGCAGACGAGCTGTAAACACAATTATGAAGCAGAAGAACTCGTGTGAATTGATGACATGCACACACACCCCACAGCAGATTTTCTTCTTTACCACTCCCGTGCTTTTAAACCAGAACTAAGGATCAAGACTTGCACCTCAGGTTTTAGAAGTAAACAGCTTCAAATAGGAGAATAATTGGATCAGTACCTCAGGATAGGGTCTGAATGCAGTTGCAGCCAGTGACTTTGGCACATCACTCTAGGGTTTTGTATTGTTGCCTTAGAGTTATCTTTAAAAAAGAAAGCCTTTCACATTTCTTCATGTTCCTTGAACATCAAAAGGAGATCTGCTCAGCTGCAGCTTTTTTTATGGTTTTGTTTTGAATCTCAAGTGCTCTTCTTACAGATTTAAGTCTGAAAAGAAGCCAGTGACATGTAAAACCCCGCACGCGGGTGCAAGTCTAGTCAGATATTTATAACTGACACACCTCGAGTTCATTGCTGAAGTCATCTTCCGCTGGAATCTAGGTCTCTATTTATATTTAATGAACGTTTTGCCCGGTCTTGAATGTAATAAATCATTTATTTTTCATTTATTTGCTTTGAATTTGCTGTGAAAATGGTGTTAAGAGGCAGTCGTTACCTACAAGACGGCACAGCTTCGCTGTTACGAGAGCTGCTCTGATCAACATTATTTATGGGAAGAACACAAGTTCAAGACATTTAAAAGTCTTTGAGGTTTTGGAGAGTATTCAACACTGGGTAGAGCACCAGATGGTTGGGCTAGTAAATGTGGTGTGTACCAGGGTGAGCTGATGACAGCAAAAGAGACAGACAGTCCCTGCTGCAGGTTTCAAGACCCTTAAGGAAAAAACAACCCCCCCCCAAACAAGTTAAATCAAATCCTTATTAAGACATTAAGGAATAAACAGCACGAAAAGGCATGATGGTGTAGAAACAAAACTTATATGAATGCTAAGGCAGCGGCAGAAAGAATGAGCATAGATGCGTGCTCAGAGGACGCTGTGCAGCGTACGCACGGTGATTAAGGAGGATTTAACATCTGCTGTGGCCCACTTCAGGTTCCTCATGGTGGCAGATGAAAGATCAGTGTTGATATCATGGGAATGATAAAGCAAGCTTTCACTTCACCAATACTTTTCAAAGCATTAAGTCAATGTTTCTGAGAAAGCAGAAGAACGAGCAGTTCAGGGTATGTGTTCAATCATCTAGGGAAGGTGGACCTCAGGAACAAACTATCACAAGGCAACCTAAACCCAAAAGCTCTACAGGGGGTCTGCTCAGATCTATGCATTTTCCCTCCAGAGTGTTTTATGAGAGAGATTCAGCTGTGTAAATCCTCCACTTGTCAAGCGTGTGTCACTGCTCCTGACTGAGCAGCAGGACAAAAGGAGAGGCTTTTCTGTCTGTCTCTTACACACAAGAGCAGCTGTGGATGTCATGAAGTCACATATAAGCTGACTTGAATTCAGAGAGGCTTCTGCATCTTGAAAAGACAAAGCATGCTCAGTACTAAGAGACTACAGGTGGTTTTACATTGTGCTCTTTGCATGATATCACAACAGTTTCCTGATCACAACACAGCCATGAGGTGATAGCAGAGACCTTGAGAAGTGGAGATGCTGATGTGACAGAGAGGAGCACGGGAATGGGATGATAAGGGATGCAGTGCTGCGGTAGTTTAAGGCTTCAAGAGCCAGGAGAACTACTGTATTTCCCAATCCACATCCCTTCTCTCCTGCACTGGAGGACATGGGGTGAGATGAGTTGATTGAAGACTCATCCATTCACGTGGATGGACAACACCCTGACTGACCAGACCTTGGTCACTACTGGGCCAAACCACCCCAGTAACACCGCACTCCCTCCAGCTGTGAACAGATGACCCATGATCACTGACGGAAAAGCAAACTTGGAGATGAGCTTTAGGGACTGGAAAGAAGCAGCAGAAACTAATTACACAGAAGCAAATAAGGATCCACAGACCAACAAAGAAATAGTTTTAAAGCCTGTAGGCTAACATTCGTTACTGACCCAAATCAGACCTTAGAGGGAAGAATCATAAGGGATGGGAAGGGACCTCTCTCGATCTGCTAACCACCCTCCTTATGCCCCACCCCAGAAATCAGCGATCCTATTCCTCACAAAAGGTCCTCGATGCTGCTGACTGGCTGTAAACACTTCCACACCAGAATGAAGCCAAATGCTGAGGACCTAGATGCTCATGGAACAGGAGAGTAAAAGAAAGAACCAAGGAATCCTACAAAAAGTCATAAAACCCGAGTCCAGGTAACCGTTTTTACTCTGTTGTTTTCCATCCTCTTTATATTGGTTAATAATTCAATCCAGATGACTGCGGGTGAGAACCATTAAGATTTCAATTCCAGTAGCAGTACAGCCCTGCTTTTTAATACACAGGGTGCGTTCCCTCGTTGTGAAGAGGATTTTGGGTGTAACACAGGATAGGAAAGTTAATTGAGCTTAGGCTTCTGGAGGCTAACAAGTGCCTACTGGTATCGACAGCAGTTACCAAGCTTCACAGCATAGATTATCTCTGCTATGGAATTTGAAGAACATTGGTCTAAAAGCCACTCAAAGACAAGAAATATCTGCAAGCAGAATACTTGGAAATAACAATTGAATCTCTAGAAGAATGCAGTACAGTTTGATTGCTATTTTTAGTCAGTCAGACCATGACTGAGGCTGGCAAAGCCCTTGGAGCTCATCCAGCCCAGACCAGGACCCGATACCACCCTGTCCGATAGACCAGGGCACTCAGGGCCACAGCCAGGCTGTCCCTCAACACCTCCACACACAGGGACTCCATCACTGCCAGTCCAGTCCAGGCTCTGAGCACCCTTTCCAGGAGGAAGGGCTTCCTAACAGCCAACCTAACCCTCCCCTGGCAGCTTCAGGCCCTGCCCTCTCATCCTGGCACTGGGTGCCTGGGAGAAGAGCCTGACCCCCACCTGACTGCAACCTCCCTTCAGGGAGTTGGGGAGAGGGAGTCTCCTCTTCTCCAGGCTAAACGCCCGCCTCTCCTCATCAGCCTTTTCCCCCAGTCTCTTTCCCAGCCTCCTTGCTCCTCTAGACCTGCTCCAGCCCCTCAATCCATTTTTTGAAGTGAGAGGCCCAGACCCACACCCAGTACTCCAGAGAAGGCCTCCCCAGTGCACAGTAAAGGGGGAGAGTGATGGCCCTAGAAAATAAATTAAAACATGAAAATAAAGCAAAATAAACCACAGGAAAGATAAGAGATACAAGTGAAAACTCATCACTGAACCCCTGCTGACCACAGCAGCAGCTTCCTGGCCAAACTCTCCTCTGATTTATCACAGAGCACGAGGTCATTCATGGACCATTCATCTGGTCAGCTTAGCGAGCTGTGTCCCATCCTCTTGTGCACCCCATCTAATCACTGGTATGAGAAGCAGAAAGCTCCCTTCTCCGTTACTGCTCAGCAATAACCAACACACACACCTGTGTTAGCAACAACACTCCCAGGACACAGTCAGAACAAAGCTCTACTGTAAAGAAAATTAACTCCATCCCAGCCAGCACCATCACACCGAGATCAGTTGCTTCACATCACCAACGCAGTGGACAGGACACCATGCAGTCCTGAGGCAAACAGGGAGAACAAAACAGAGGCGAGGCTGACAGGTTGAGAGGATAACCCAAAGCTTGCTCCTGAGCGCAGGAGGGCTCCAAGGCTGGCAGGAACACCTAGTTACACACATCTTACTGTTATTGCCAACGGCACTGTAATGAACTGCTCCTCTTACTGGAGACTGGCTCTTGATGGCCACTGCAAACGGCACGGAACAAGGCATCACTGTTCTCTGTGGTAAGCATTAGGATAATGCATGACACGAGTTCAGAATCCACAGGGAGAATGAATTCTAGTCCTTTTCTATTTCAATCTCTGGCTGTTTACTCTGTATAGGTTTCTAATGAAAGTGTCATTGGAAAAATGAAGACTCCCATAATATCTGAAGCAGAGATATGCCAGAAGCAGAACACCTGCCAGAGACTTCTGCCCGTGAGTAGCAGTAAAGGACCCACCGCTAGTAGGGAACAACCCACAGGCAGCGAGCATTCAAGAACAGCTTTGGAGCTTGACAGCGCTGCAGAACATGACCCGACACAGCCAGTTCTATGCACTACATCACAGCCCTCCTTGAGGGAAGTGTAGTGCTGTTTCCATCATAACAAAGCCATAGGACCATCAAGGCTGGAAGAGATCTTCAAGATCATCAAGTCCAACTGTCCACCCTACACCCCCCAAACATTACCCCATCTCCTGAAACACCACATCTGCCTGTTAGTTGAATCCATCCAAGGACAGTGCCTCCACCCCCTCCCTGGGCAGCCTGTGCCAAGGCCTTCCCACTCTGTCTGGGAAGAGGCTTTTCCCTGAACTCCAACCTGACCCCATTTCGTCTGGTCCTACTGCCAGTCACTAGGGAGAAGAGGCCAACCCCCACCTCACCCCACCCTCCCTTCAGGTAATTTTAGAGAGCAGTGAAGTCTCCCTTGAGCCTCCTCTTCTCAAGGCTGAACAGCTTCGCTTCCTCAGCCTCTCCTCATCAGATGTGTTCTCCAGACCCGTGATCAGCTGCCCTTCTCTGCCCTGTCTCCAGGGCCTCCCTGTCCTTTCCATACTGCAGTGCCCATACCTGCTCCCAGTACTCCAGGTGCAGCCTCACCAGGACTGAGCAGAGGAGCAGGATCACCTCCCTGGTCCTGCTGACCACACTATTCCTGATACAAGCCAGGATGCCACTGGCCTTCTTGGCCACCTGGGCACTCTGACAGCTCATGTTTAGCCACTGCCAATCAACACTATGAGATCCCTTTCAGCTGGGCAGCTCTCTGGCTGCTGCTCCCCCAAACGAGAAACTTTTCAGACGCAGGCTCTAAACTTATCTGCAGAAAACATACAGCCCTACAGACACCACTCAGCTCCTAAAGCAGAGCAGCACCAGAACAGATTTTAGAAGATTAAGAGATTACAGACACGACTGAAAAATCTTCCTGATAGTCCCTGATGCTCAGGGAAAGCAGAAGAATAAGCCAAGCGTTGTAAACTACTGGAATCAAGAGACATCACTTCTTTTTCTGTTGGGCTGGTCCCTCATCTTCATTAATTTCCCCTGAAGGACACAGTCTGCAATCGCTCGGTCTCTGTTAGCAGCTCTTTCATCCCCCCATTACAGCAGCAGCACCTTTTTCTTCTTTTCTCTATAGCTGAAAGAGATTCACCAAGGGCCTGAGCTTGCCCTCCCACCAGGGGAAGGGCTCCACCACACACAGGACTACACAACTGTCAACCACACCAACTTGTGTTCTTGGTTGCACAGCTATTCCTCAACACTGAAAACTTGAAAGCTTTTAGAGTCAGGCAGGTATCACAAAAAGAGGAAGCTATGCTCTTCTCTCCCAGGAGAGTAACAAATACATTCAGTGAGGCAGCAAACACAGAGCTGGGGGGTGAGGGACACCTAGTTATCCACTGCATGGAGGACAAGATAAAGCAAAGGGGTGATCTTGTGCAGACAATAAAAGTTGAACCTTAATAAAGACATAAAGGCTTAGCCTGCTGCATGCACCACTTACCAAGGAGCTGTTGCTCTAAGGAACCTCTTGACCCTGGAGACCACTGTTGATGATCCTCCCTGCTCACAGAACATAGCCAACTGCCCAGCAAGAGAGCTCAAAGAGCTCTGCTCTGTCTCCTATTTATGGGGGTGAGGTGGCTGACTCACAGTCACATCTCCATGCAGCCCATTGCTCAAGTAAGCCCTGGGCTATGCTATTAGCAGGGTAAGATCATCCCACCCTACTGCAATCATTGCACCCAGATGCAGCAGTCACACCCAAGCAGATAACAAGAGGAAGGAGCTGTGTGGATAAGGGGTCAAATGCACCATCACAGCAGGCACTATCATGAGAGTGCCCTGATTAAACTGATTTTGAGAGTGACCTCAGATGGCTAAGCTGGGATTGCCTCGACCCAGGTGCAGGACCTTGCACTTGGCCAAGGGATAAAGGCAAAGACAAGGCACAACATAGCAGCAGCACCACATTTTCTGAATAATAGTTCTAGGAGAAGCAAAAGGACAAGTGTTTCAGCGTGCCCGGCTGGGATTATGGCCCTTACAAAAAAAATTCCATCTACTTTATATTCTCTTGGCTGCCTGAATCGAGGACCATTTGTTTCCATGGCCGAGTGCCCATTCCAAAGTTGCTGGAGCTGCTGCTGTTAAGCTGAGATCCAGGTATCGATAGGACTGAAAGCCTGCAGAACATTGCGAAGGACATCTGTTCTCCAGGCAAAGAGGAGGGAAGTCCATCTTCTGTGACAGCTCCACTACACTGACACCACATGCCTCCTTGCACCTAATGACACCTGCTCGGAGTTACATGCCAAAAATCCCCCAAACCAGCCCTCAACAATGGAAAATGGGGACTACGGACTCTTAAAGGGCTCTGTGGCTGCCAGGAAAATAGGTTTCGCTGTGGTAGGCGTTTGGGAGACCAAGGCAGACCATATGGGACAGCGAAATGAACGTCCAGGCGTTTTGTACACCAAGGAGCTCTTGGCAAACTGTGCTTCTGGGAAACAACCACCAGGATAAAACCCAGTAAATCAGGAAGATCAAGATACTGCTCCTTTGCATTTATCACTGCAATACAATCGGAGAATTCTTTGGGTTGGAAGGGACCTTCAAAGGTGTTGGTCTCCTCTCCTCGGTGCCTGCTGACAGCAGCAGGGGCACTGCTCTGCAGCTGAGGCAGGGGAGGGGCAGACTGGCTCTGAGGCAGAGATTCTCTGCAGCCAGAGTGGTTGGGCACTGGCAGGGCCTTCCCAGGGAGGTGGTGGAGTCCCCCTGCCTGGAGGTGTTGAAGAACCCTGTAGCCATGGTGCTTCCCTCCCTGCTCGAGTGGCAGCAGGGAGGGGGTCAGGCTGTGTCTGTCAGTCTCTCAGGGACTGAGGGGTTGTGTTGGGGTGGGGATGGTTGGACTGGGGGGGTCTGGGAGCTCCTTTCCAGCCAGGACTGTGCTGTGATTCTATCTAGTCCAGTAGTAGACAAGAACTTTAAGACACTATCCAAATGCTGGAGGGATGTGTTATTCCTCTATGTGCTTTTTAAAGCAAACAGTGTCTCGTTCATGGCAATTCTTGATTACCTGTTATAAAATCGGTAAACACAAGGTAATCCACTGGCTTTATCTTGTCAACCTGCCAGAACATTGTTGTAGGTGACCAACTGCCCAAAGAAACCTCCTAACAGGTGAACTGGCAGTCTAACACCAGCACAGAGCATTGAAACAGCCCTGCACACTGTAATTATCACATGGGTTGTGGGGACTACACACTCGGGTATTTGAACTGCCATTCGAATTCAGAGCTGAGGATGTCCCTACTCACTGATCTTTGGCTGTTCTATGAGTCTATATACAGGCAGCTAAAAACTACTACTTATCTCAGAGATCAATAGCAGATTAAAAGACTTATTATACATTAAAGTAGAATCACTGAATCTAATTGTTTGGGATCTTAAAGATCACGTAATTCCAACCATCCTTTCATAGGCTGGGACAGCTCTCACTGGACCTGGCTATTCAGAGCCCATCTAGTCTGACCTTGAACACTTTGAGGGAGCAGGACATCTACAACCACATTGAGCAACCTGTTCCAGTCCCTCACCACCCTCATAGTGAAGAATTTCTTCCTAAGAGCTAATGGAAAACTACTCATTCAGCCTGAAGCTGTTTCCCCCTATCCCATCACTAGATGCCAGGCTGTTCTCAGAAGTACCTGGTGAAGGGAAAGGAAGCAGCAGACACAAATTCAGATGCCTGGCTGTGGCACTTAGTACTGTGATCTAGCTCATTGTGGTGATGTTCGGTCATGGGCTGGGCTCAATGGTCTCAGACATCTTTGCCAGGCTCAATCATTCTGTGGCCATTTCTGAAATATAAAATAAGAAGCCTGCTTCTCTCATTTGTGAGCAACAAAATCATGATTCTCCTTGGAATATGGAAAACAGCAATTTTCCAGAATCACCGCAAAGCAGTATGTGGGACTATGTCAGTAGGCACCACAGGAAGGTATCACAGTCTCACAGTGCTGATGAGGCTGGAAAAGACCTTAAAGATCACCCAGTCCACCCTAAACCCAACCCAGTCACCCTAACTCTGCCATCCAGCTCATGCCACTCAGCACTTCATCCAGCCGAACCTTGAACACCTCCAGAGATGGTGACCCTACCACTTCCATGGTCAGCCTGTTCCAAACCCGGATCACTCTGTCAGAGATGCTGGTATCTGATGTCTAACAAGTAAACAGCCATCTTTAACTCTGTGGGAATGGATTTCTCGTGCAAGTGTGAAAATTTCCGCAGAGCTGCAGAAATGCCTATGAACTAGGTAGCGATTAAGCTGTCAAGACGAATTTATAGTCTTCCATGCATATGGTTATCGTGTCAAACAAGCCCTTCTGACTCTATCAGATTAGACAAACTTCCACACTTGAGCAGAACACAGCTTCTTGCTTTATGACTGTCACTAGGGTTCGTGGTAAGGATTTTTTGCCTAATGACTGGTCTCGTCCTCACACTACGCTCCAAACTGGCAGAGGTGGCTGCATCAACTCTACATCTTGATTCATATTTGTTCCTCGTAGAATCATAGAATCCTCCTGGCTGGAAAGGACCTCCAGCATCATCAAGTCCAGCCCTCAGCCCAACACCTCCCCAACCCCTAGACCATGGCCTCCAGTGCTCTAGCTACTCATTTTTTAAACACCTCCAGGGACAATGACTCCACCACCTCTCTGGGTAGCCTGTTCACAGTGAGGGTGCTGAGACATTGAACCAGGTTGCTCAGGGAGGTTGTGGCTGCCCCCCAGCTCCCTGGAAGTGTTCCAGGCCAGACTGGCTGGGGCCTTGAGCACCCTGGTCTAGTGGGGGTGTCCCTGCTCATGGCAGGGGGGTTGGAACGAGATAATCTTGAAGGTCCCTTCCAACCTGAGCCATTCAATGACTCTGTGAATTATAGTTAGGGCTGTAGAGTCTGGCAGTAGAGTTGAATAGAGTTGAATACAGTGCTGAATCATTAACAGATTATTAAATAATCTTTAATAATTTTTTTCTCAGAACAGATTTGCAATAAAATTAAAAGAGAAATTGTATTGACAGTAAAACTGTGCTTATCCTTTTGTCTACTTTTCATTACAAAGATGAAACGTATGGATAAAATAACATCCTCGTACAGCTTCGGTTGGTGATCATTTTCCTACGGAAGATTGGAGAGTTAGATGGAAAATCTCAGACATCTGGACCAGAGAATAAGAAAATAAGCACAGAGTGACTAATTGCAGGTGGAAACCTCTTAAAAGAACCATTTAGCTACCTAGATTTGAGATGACTACTTCTCCTTTAATTTCTGCCTTTGCGACTTTAGAACTGGAACCCTGAAAATATTCCCTCTGCAGGTTATGCTCTTAGAGAGCAGAAGGTT
Source organism: Upupa epops (assembly GCA_013397515.1). Classification (NCBI taxonomy): domain Eukaryota; kingdom Metazoa; phylum Chordata; class Aves; order Bucerotiformes; family Upupidae; genus Upupa; species Upupa epops. The sequence continues at coordinate 175,621 of VZRI01000195.1, forward strand.
AGGAAATGGGACCCCCATCGCTGCTTCCTCATCCCCTCCTCCCTGGAACTCCTGTATTACAAGAAAAGGAGTGGGACACCGTCAGTGATTTCACTGACACCCTTCTGAACAGCAGCAGCAGTTCGCACTCCCACCTAGACTTCACTAGAGGAAGCTGCCAGTACGTCCATGGTTGGAGTATATGACTCTATCAGCTCTGCCCATATATTTCATCGCAATATAAACCCCCTCCACAGGACAACTGCTCCCTCTGGTTGTTGTTAAAGTTGCTAATTACTTTAAAGGAGTCTTTCATTTTTAAATCAAGGCTTGAGGACCAGTCAGTCCTACTCAATCTATTCATCAGTGACCTGGATGAGGGATTAGAGTGCTCTGCCAGCAAGTGTGCTGATGACACCAAACTGGGTGAAGGGGCTGGCACCCCAGAGGGCTGGGCTGCCCTTCAGGGGGACCTGGACAACTGGAGAGTCAGGCAGGGAGGGACTGAATGGAATTCAGCCAGGGCAGGGGAGAGCCTGGCATCTGGGCAACAACAACCCCAGGGACCGGAATAAGGTGGGCACTGACCTGCAGCAGAGCAGCACAGGAGAAAGGGACCTAGGGGTCCTGGTGGCCAACAGGATAGCCAGGAGCCAGCAGTGAGCCTTGATGGCCAGGAAGGCCAGTGGCATCCTAGGATGGATTAGAAGGCAGGATACTGCTTAGTAGGTCCAGAGAGGGTCTCCTCCCTCTCTCCTCTGCCCTGCTGAAACCACATCTGGAATCTTGTGTCCAGTTCTGGGCTCCTCAGTACCAGGAGGACACAGAGCTGCTTGAAAGAGTCCAGTGCAGAGCCACTTGGTCTGGGTGACCCTGCTGTGGCAGAGGGACTGGACTGGATGATCTTTGGAGGTCCCTTCCGATCTCTAAGGATTCTGTGATTACACAGAACGAACCACTTGTGTGCTATTAAATAATTATGCATGCAACTAGCATTTTTGGTCTTTTCAGAGCACAAATAAATCAGAAAATAATTGCAAGGATTTTGTTGACAATAAAATTCACAGGTGCCAGCAGATAATTTCTGCTGTCTTGGAGAAATTCAGGAATATTCCGTGAAATATTTCAAAGAAAACAATAATCCATTACTCCTAACTGTTCAAGAATAAATTAAACCTCTTAATTTTAACACTGGGAGTTTATTTTGAAGTGAGTATCACAGCTTGAACTCAGAACGTCCTTGGAGAAAGATAACCGCATTGAATCACCCAACAAGAGGGAACTAATTTTTCCCTCTTGCCTCTTTAGGAATTTAAAGGAGCTTTTCTCCTAGGTTCCACATACCAGAAGCCAAATATTTGATCAAGAACTCCAAACATCCATGAGTTTCTGTAGTAGAAATTACAGTTTCTGCTTCTGGGAAGCAAACTGGCTTTTGCCGTTTGTGTGAAAAAGAGATGATTGTCTCCTCAGAGAAATAACGTGAAAAGGTCAGGTAAAGCTGGGGAAGGGACTGGGGGGAAAGGCAGATGAGGAGAGGCTGAGGGAGCTGGGGGGGTTCAGCCTGGAAGAAACTCAGGGGAGATCTTCTCCCTCTCTGCAACTCCCTGAAGGGAATTTGTAGTCAGGTGGGGGTCAGGCTCTTCTCCCAGGCACCCAGTGCCAGGGTGAGAGGGCAGGGTCTGAAGCTGCCAGGGGAGGGTTAGATTGGCTGTTAGGAAGCCCTTTCTCAGGGAAAGGGTGCTCAGAGCCTGGACTGGACTGCCCAGGGCAGTGGGGGAGTCCCTGTGTCTGGAGGTGTTGAAGGACAGCCTGGCTGTGGCCCTAAGTGCCCTGGGGTGGCTGCTGGGGGGATGTCAGGTGCTGGGCTGGGCTGGAGGAGCTCAGAGGACTTTTCCAATCTCTATAATTCTGTGATCCACCCTACAGCCCCCAACCACTACCCCATCTCCTGAAACACCTTGTCTAATCATTTGTTGAACTCCTGCAGGGACAGCACCTCCACTCTCTCCCTGGGCACCCTGCTCTTTCTGACAGAGAGCAGCAAAGCACAGAAATCCAAGTCTCTTAAAAAGTGTGCAAGCAAGCTCCGTTCTAAGGAAGTCATTAACACAGGGGGAAGGAAAATAATGCCAATTAATAGAATAAACGCTTTTCTCATTATATCCCCAAACACAGCGAGCAAATGCTACGCTGAGCCTTGGGGAAGAAAATTTCTTACGAGCATGAAAAATGTTGGAGTGGCGATGCCTTTCTTAAATGACAGCATCATCTGTTATGGATCATTTGAGGGTTTTGTATGAAAACGCTATTCAGCACCCAAAAAGGCATCTGCTGCTAACGGCATGTGGTGCAGCCCTTCCCTCGTGACAGCTGGCAACTAGGAAATGCCACTCAAACGGCAAAATGTCAAGCAGAAAGGGGTTTTTTTCGCAATCAATGTATTCATTTAGAGAAATAAACGGGCCTGAAACGCGGCCGTTATTCCAGGGTACAGCATGAGGATTAACCCTTTCACAGAGCCTTGCCATACGGAACTCAGGAGCTGGCTAATTGTCCTTGCGCTGCCTCAGCTCAAGGCCTGGGGTCAGTTCTGGGCCCCTCGTGATAGCAAAGACGTGGAGATGCTGGAGCGGGTCCAGAGCAGAGCTGCCAATGATTTCAATCATTTCAATTTCAGTAACTGCCCCCGGTACTCAAGGGGCAGCCTCCTCAGTACCCAGTACAGAGGGAGAATGACATCCTAGTGCTGCTGGCCACACTAGTGCTGATCCCAGCCAGGATGCCATTGGCCTTTGGTGCCACCTGGGTACCCCACTGACTCCTGTTCATCCGGTTCTCAACCAGTGCTGCCAGGTCCCTCTGTGCCAGGCTGCTCTGCAGCCACTCATCCCCCAGTCTGTAGCTGCTGGGGGTGGTTGTGTCCAATTTTCACTCAAAAAGCCAATGATTTCATTCTTCCATGGCCTCAAGGGCTCTAGCTACTTATTTTTAAACACCTCCAGGGGTGGGGACTACACCCCTCCCTGAGCAGCCTGGTCCAGTGCCCAACCACTCAGGAAATAGCTTCTTCCTCAGATCCAATCTAACCCTTCCCTGATGCAGCCTGAGGCCATTGCCCCTCATCCCAGCATTAGGAATTGGGGAGAAGAGACCAGCAACAGCCTCGCTCCAACCTCCTGTGAGGGAGCTGTAGAGAGCAGTGAGGTCTCCTCTAGCACCCTACCCTAGTAGTGAGTAGGTAACTTACATTCTAGGTCTCAGCAACCTGCAGATAACAAGGGTGTTTGACTTGTGAGCACGATGGTAACACTCAGTGCAAAGGTGTCAAAACAGGACTCTAACAAGCGAGCATTATAGAAGAGATTATGTCTGATCTGAGCTGATGAGCCAAGTTTGGACCACTACGGGATCAAAGCCCTGAAACGAGGGCATGACACGCAGTGAGCAACTCAGGGAGAGGTTACAGAAATTCACCTGTGATGGAACACTAAAAGGTTTCCACGCAAAGGTCATCGGGTCCAGGCAGGATGCGATGGAAAAGGAAAACGAGTTTGGCAGGGAGAATAGGACTGAGAATATCTGAAGGCTAAAGAAAAGTGATCTGCAAAGCACTGGTAGTCGACAGAATCCTCATGCATTAGGAGAGCTGGTAGATTCTCTGCAGTGCGTGGAAAAAGCTGTGAGAATGTAATTAATGAACTATCATTGCAAGCTCCAAAAAGCAGCCATGTGGTGCTGTTCTTCCCAAGCGTTTTACAGATCACAGTGTCTGATGCTCAGTTAGGCTTGGTTGATGCTTAGATGACTTTCACATGGTAGGTACCTTTAATCTCGAGCTTCCAGCACATAGCCTGGCAGTGCAGTGAGCTAGCCCGCAGCCATCTCCTCCCTCTCTCTTGAATGGATTACTGCTCCAGGGATGCTGTTTAAAATGGCCTGTTGTCATAGTATCTCTATCATGTTTACTCGAAGCCAGGACATCAGAACTTTGGCTCCAAACTAAGCACGATCAAAAGTACCCTCCAAGTGTCTTCAGGGGCAGACGTGCTCTGTTCTTCCAGCCCTGTCTGGCTGTGTAAGAACGACTTTGGCATTTATCTATCACTCACATTTGCCACTGCCCAGCCCGTCACAGCTGGGCATCGGTTATTAGTGGGTTGACGGACGTGCAGTCAACAGATGTGAAGAGCAGGTCAGCTTGCCACGCCATCTCACACCGGGATGAGCACAGCAGAATGCAGATAAAGGTTATAGAGGTGAATTACCTGATGGGGAAACAGAGGATGCTGTGACACGAGATGAATAGAGGACGCTCATAAAACCGAGTGGAGCCGAAGCGATTATTTTACCTGGCACTCCTGTGTGCAAGCCAAGGAATTGCCTGAAAAGATGCAGGTTAGAGATGGTAAACAGGCAAATCTTTTGGATTACAGCGATCACCTGTGCTCCTCGGTGAAGGAATATCTGTGACACCGATGGGCTGAGGAGGGGTTTCGTCTAGCTGCTTGAGAAAGGAATCTGATAGCATTACCATGCAAGATTGCACAGCGGACAGGAGAGCAGGTTTAGGAAAGTGGAATTGAAGAGCTCAGTCCTGAGGCCATAGAGGCAACACGAGGGCAATTTTCTCCTGATGCTGCCCTAGGAAATGAGCAAGTATTTGGACCAATGGCATGAGCTCTCAGAGGAAAACCACACCAGTGTGTGTGTGTTGTTAATAATCTATGTATTTTTAGATAACATCTTGTAAACACCATATATTTTATGTTTTTATATATATAATGGTAGAAGGATTTTCATAGCTTATTTTAAAATGAACATGTGAAGGAGTACTTAATTGTATGGGTGCAGTTAACTCCAGAAGCTACAAAGACATGAAGTAGATCAAGAGAGGTTCTCCTCCCCCTCTACTCTGCCCTGCTGAGACCCCATCTGGAATCTTGTGTCCAGTTCTGGGCCCCTCAGTTCCAGAAGGACACAGAGCTGCTGGAGAGAGTGCAGTGCAGAGTCACAAAGATAATGAAGGGAGGGGAGCATCTCCCTGCTGAGGAGAGGCTGAGGGAGCTGGGGCTCTGGAGCTTGGAAGAAAGGAGCCTGGGGGGTGACCCCATGACTGTTGATCAAGACGGAAAGGGTGGGGGTCAGGAGGAAGGAGCCAGGCTCTGCTCAGGGTCATCTAATTCTAGGACAAGGGTGCACTGGGTGTCAGCACTGCTGTAAGAGGGCAGGGCCTGAAGCTGCCAGGGGAGAGTTAGGTTGGCTGTCAGGAAGCCCTTCCTCAGGGAGAGGGTGCTCAGAGCCTGGACTGGACTGCCCAGGGCAGTGGGGGAGTCCCTGTGTCTGGAGGTGTTGAAGGGCAGCCTGGCTGTGGCCCTGAGTGCCCTGGGGTGGCCACTGGGGTGATGTTAGGTGCTGGGCTGGGCTGGAGGAGCTCAGAGGGCTCTGCCAGCCTGTATAATTCTGTGATTCTTTAAATTGCCTGAAACATATCTCTCCTCACTACCCACCCCCTTCTTGATTGCTAGCACTTTTGAAGTTGTATAGGTAGACAGTCTGTCAGAACAGTGTGAATGCTTGAGTTCCTTCTTTAGGAAAAATATGCAAAAATAAGGTAACTACTAATATAAACCAAGCGATGCAGAGCAATTCTTCTGCAAGCTATTTCAGAAGACAGAGTCCTCAGATTTGAGCCAATGTTGCTTATTAATTATTACTTATTTACTGTTTTTTCACTGAACAAAGCTTTGTTCTTCCAGCCTTTCCCTGACACCTCCCAGATGTTTCTAAAGAGAAAACATTCCATTCTATTCCTTGACTTTTAGGGGTCCTGATATCTAAAATATGAAAAACCAAAACCAAAAGGCAAGGAGCTTGTGTTATTTTACACCATGCTCAAGCGTAAATACTCTGTAAGTAGTAGGATCCTGCTGAATTATATCATGTCATGTTGTTTTCACTTGGTTGCCCCATCTTTAGCTCCTCTACTTTTGGCATTTTTTCATAGCATGCATCGCTGTTCTTAAAACGACGTGCCAAATTCCTAGTTGAATATGGAGATGAGCTCTCTGTCTGCCACAGCATTTTCCTCCAGGGCACCTTTGAATAAAACAAGCCAGAAATATCTTGTTCAGTTTGGCTGGGGTAACTGGAACAAAAAGGAAGAGTTAAAATTTGCATTTCCACCGACTGTAGAAGGAGAATTAAATGCACGCAGCTTGATGCTTATGCTTGGGTCTAGATCATGGCAAGACAGCTTTAAACACCGCGAAAGACCTGCTTCCCTTGCTTTGGACTGCAGTGTTCGTTTTGATGCCGGTCACGGAACATCTCCCAGCAAGCACACTGCTCTCACCATAATGACATTAAATGTAGTTGGAAGTTTTAATCATAGAATCATAGAATCCTTAGGGATTGGAAGGGACCTGGAGAGATCATCCAGTCCAATCCCCCTGCCACAGCAGGATCACCCAGACCCAGTGGCACAGGAACACAGCCAGGCGGGGCTGGAACGTCTGCAGAGAAGGAGACTCCACAACCCCCTGGGCAGCCCCTTCCAGTGCTCCGGGACCCTCCCTGGGAAGAAGGTCCTGCTGAGATGGAGAGGGAACCTCCTGTGTTCCAGCTGGCACCCAGTGCCCCTTGTCCTGTCCCCAGATGCCCTTGAGCAGAGCCTGGCTCCATCCTCCTGACACCCACCCCTCACAGATTGAGAGACAGGAATGAGGTCACCCCTCAGCCTCTTGTTCTCCCAGCTCAAGAGCCCCAGCTCCCTCAGCCTTTCCTCATCAGGGAGCTGCTCTCCTCCCTTCATCCTCTTTGTTGCTCTATGCGGGACACCCTCCAGCAGCTCTGTATCCTTCTGGACCTGAGGGGCCGAGAGTCAGATCTCCTTTGAATCCTTTTTCTCTAGGGTTCTGGTGCTACAACAGAGTAACAGCTGCCAACTCCTGACAAAACAAGTCATTAAAACTCTTTAAGTTGTTCCTCTCATCTATCCAATTCCAAACTATTTAAAAGCAAAGCAGAAATGCACTTGTTTAAGATGATTATTAAGCATAGTGCCAACACAGAGCCTCTAATACCCAACAGTATTTCTAGTTTTGCAATTTCCATATTTATTCTCCTGAAATATGCCAGCACACACTTATTAAACCAGACAGCTAGTTGCTCCCTGCATTCATCCAGGACTGCGTAAAAAAGGTACGCGCTAACAGCAGCAAGAGGGAAAGGCTACGAGAGAAAAAGATCCGGTTTCAAGGATGTAAAACAACAAATTAATGAAAATAGGGTCTTTTTAAAAGAGAAGAGGAGAAAGATTGTGTACACCAAGAGAATGAAGTCGTACCCTCTCTGGAGAGCATGCTACATTATGGCAGAGACGCCACAATAGAGTCCAGCGCAGAGTAAATCACTTGGATATTTTTCATAGCTGTTTCCGCATCAAGGACTACTCAGTCTCTCAGCACAAACCAGAAAGGCACCCTGCATGACAAACAGCACCGCGGGTACCTGTACATTTTCCTGTCTTGATGATGGAGAAACAGAAAGGCCCAGTAGAGTCTCCCCAGGAAAAAACATTTCTGTATGACGTCGCAAATATCCATTACTTATCTTCGTGAGGAGCACCCAAGCAAGGAAAGGTGTGTGGGGACACACACGGGACCCTGAGTAACCTGTGGAAGTGTCCCTGTCTATGCAGGGGGCTTGGAACTGGGTGGTTTTTAAGGTCCCTTCCAACCCTGGTGATTCAATGATTCTATGATGTCCTCTGAGAGGTCATAGCTGTTAAAGAATACGTGGGGGGAGACTGTAGACTAATTAACCTGTATTGTCCATGGTACATACAAAGAAATAATCCTAATATCCAACCCAACCCTCCCTTGGCAGCTTCAGGCCCAGCCCTCTCATCCTATTGCTAGGTGTTTGGGAGAAGAGCTTAAACCCCACTCGTCTTCAACTTCCCTTCAGTAGTTATAGAGTGTGATAATCTCCCCCGTGAGTCTCCTCTTCTGCAGGCTGAACACCCCCAGCTCCCTCAGCCTCTCTTCATAACTGCTGAAAAATCCCAAGTTGTAATGGAATGATGAGACAGGCTGTGAAATTGTCGAGGAACCACAGAGCATCCAGACCATTTAGGTCTAAAAAGGTTTTTGTATGCAGACGCCAGTTCCTCCTCTCACACTCTGGCTTGAGCTGAGCTCCCAGCACAGCAGAGTAATTGTTATGTTATCACCACGCAGAATGCAAGCTAACACACTTGTCTTTCATCACAGATTACTAGATCATGTATGAGAACATGCTCAGGAGAGACACACACATCTTCTGCCCAGGGGCTTAGTGGAGTCTCCTTCTCTGGAGGCATTCCAGACCTGCCTGGCTGTGTTCCTGTGCCACTGGGTCTGGGTGACCCTGCTGTGGCAGGGGGACTGGACTGGATGATCTCTCCAGGCCCCTTCCCATCCCTAAGGATTCTGTGATTCTATTCCATGATTCTTTCTAAGGCATCCAGCAGGTTTTCTGAAGGTTCAGAATGCTGGACTATAGGGTTTAGCAATAGTTAATAGGATTGTTCTTACTTCTTGCTCAGTATTGTTGAAAGAGTATACGAGGACAGTGAATTTTTAATCAACTGTTATTAAACAGGATCTGAAGCTTTATAAATATCTATTAATTAATGGAAATAAAAGTACCGAGTAGAGGATTTGTGCGTTGTAAAGACAGATGGTAAATGAATAGACTCAATGACAGATAGCAAAAGGAATCATGTTGCAGGGTGATGCTTTTTGTTCAAACAAGATTACATCTTGTCATCATTTCATCCAAAATTACCAGATAAAACCAAGAACAGAATCAAAACTTCAGGAAAGATCCTAAAAAATTCTAAACTTAAATGGAAGTAAAGTATTCAACAACTGTGCTTTCCAGCCCAGCATGCAGCTGCTGGGGGTTGTTGTGACCGAAGTGCAGGTCCCACCACTTGGCCTTTTTAAACCTCACCCCATCACTGCAGCCTGTCCAAACCCCTCTGCAGCAGCTCCCTGTTGATTCTTTGATTCTCTAAAGCCTATAAAAGCAAAAGTCCATGAACAGACAAGCTAGAGGATGGCTGTGGCTGGCACAGGCCCCCTGAATAGCTCTACGTGCTCCAGCTCCTGAGGATGGTCCTTGCATGCACAGCTCACCCCCAGCACCGAAAACCGTATGAATATGCAGAAGCTGTGCCAGGGGGATGCCCCTTCTCCTTTATTAATTTAAACATTTTCATATTCTCTATACGCAAAACATAATTAGAATTAATGGAGTTTAGTGCTAATGCAGTGCCTGAGGGTAGCTACTGTGTCTGTCTGCTGCCTATGACAAACACGAGTTCTGAAACCCTTACCACCAGCAAGGCTGGAAGCCCAGCCCAGTCTGCTGATGGAGCCTCCGTCCAGATAACGAGTGTATCAGCTGACAGAGGGAATTATCATCCTTTGGATGAGATAAGCAATTGGTCCTGCGGGGAGGAAGGAAAACACGACTGAGATGAACTGATTGTTCAAGAAGTTCTCTTGATTCATCTGTAAAGGGAGTGGAGCTGGGCTACACTGAGGATCGCAGTCAGATTGTACTCTGTTGTATCCAACACTTGGGTAGTTTCCCTGTGAAGAGTCACAAGGCACGAGTGACTGGGATGACATTGGATTTATCTGCTCTCAGGTCTTTCCTATTCACCTGAGAAACAAAAAATGATCGAGGAAAATAAGAAAACAAATTTATTTGCAATTGAATGTGAAAAAATATGGCAAACGAATTGGAATTCAGGATTTGAATTTCTGAGCGTCCCCTCAGCGCATTCGCTCAGGGTACAAAGCTAGGAGGGGTGGCTGGCACACCACAGGGCTCTGCTGCCATCAGGAGTGACCTGGACAGGCTGAAGGGTTGGGCAAAGAACCTAATGAGGGTTCAGCAGGAGCAAGAGTAGGGTCCTGGAGAAGAACCCCATGCGTCAGCACAGGTTAACACTAGACCTGCTGGAGAGTAGCCCTGAAGAGAAAGATCTTGATGTTCCGGTGGACAGAAAGCCAACAGTGTGCCCTTGTAGCCCAGAAGGCTACACATCTCGAGTACTGTGTCCTGTTCGGGGCTCCCCAGTTCACAAGAGACAGGGAACTACTGGAGAGTCCAGTGAAAGGCAGTGAGGATGACTGGGAGCTTGGAGCATCTCTCTTATGAGGAGAGGTTGAAGCAGTTGGGACTGTTTTGCCTTCAGATGAGAAGACAGAGAAGACCTGATCTGCAGCTATAAATATCTGCAGGGTGGCTGTAGGGAGGATGAAGCTAAACAGTTTCCAGTTGTGCCCAGGGACAGGACAGGGGGCACTGGGCACAATCTGGAAGACAGAGGTTTCATTTAGTTTCATTCACCACCATCCCTTCCTTCCCTAGATGGATGACCTTATCATAAAATGATATCAAGTTAGTTAAGCAGGGCTCTCCCTTTGTGAACCCATCTCTCCTGCGCCTGTCATCCTGTCATCCAGCAACATGCACAGCACGTAAGCTCCCATGTCTTTTGGATGCCCAGGACAGTACATGAATTACACTCTTTCATTCTATCTGTCTTAAAACGACCCCTTTATTTGTAGTTACGGTCTTGGCATTCAGTTACCGATCCTTTACTCTGTCCTTGTCCTCACTTCTGTAATGAATGCATTCAGGTGTTGATTTCACTCCTCTTTTGACATCTCCATAACTCAACTCAAGCTAGGAAGATGGTCGATTCGATGATCTTAAGAGCAACGCTACTTCCCTCTAAAGTCACTGGGATAGTGGAAAAGAAATTCTTCCACACTACAGAAACCACTGCTTACTCCCAGCCGTCAGCAGGCCCAGACAGATAAGGAAGGCAGCACAAAGAGTACTGCTGAGCGGCTGCTTGTGTCTGCCTGCTAAGCCTTACGTCTCCCACAGACAATGAGCTGTTTGAAAAGGAATTATCAGCAAGAGAGAAATCCTGAACTGGCTAGGGTCCACGGTAGGACCCTGCTGCTAGCCTGCAGCTCACATCGGCAAAAGTCCCGTAAAAAAGCCCACAAAGAACTTCAGTTTGAGTCAGAAACCAGGATATCTGCTCAGGAAAATAACCCCACTATAGGTAAATAGGAGCCAGCAGGGTGTCCAAGTGGCCAAGAAAGCCAACAGCATCCTGGCCTGCATCAGGAATAGTGTGGTCAGCAGGAGAAGGGATGTTCTCGTGCCCTTGGACTTGGCCCTTGGGAGGCCTCATCTTGGGTTCTATGCTCAGTTCTAGGCCCCTCATGATAGGAGAGACAGGGAGATGCTGGAATGGGTCCAGAGCAGAGCTACCCAGCTCGTGAGGGGTTTAGAGAACCAGTCCCATGAGGAGAGGCTGAGGGAGCTGGGCAGGGTGAGTTTGGAGGAGGCTGAAGGGGGACCTCATCGCTCTCTCCAGCTCCCTGAAGGGAGGCTGTGGATAGGTGGGTGTTGGCCTCTCCTTCTTGCTGACTGCTGACAGAAGCAGGGGCACTGGTCTGCAGTTGAGGCAGTTTGCAGAGTGGTGGGAGTTGATCTTTTCTTCAAACTCACTAGCAATATGCAGAAGAAATGGCTTTGAGTTGTGCCAGGAGAGGTTTAGATTGGACATCAGGATAAATTTCTTCCTTGACAGAGTAGTCAGGGATTGGAACAGGATGCCCAGGGAGGTAGTGGAGTCACCATCCCTGGAGATTTCAAAAACCATGTAAATCTGATACCTGAAAGCATCGTTTAATGGGCTTGTTGGCACTGGGTTATGGTTGGACTTGATCTCTCACTCTCTTCCGATCTTAATGATTCTGTGAAGCTTACTGGTAGCCCATTTCTTTGCCCTAATATAACTCGTAAGAGAGTTCACGCTCTTGATAATCTGAAAGCTTTGATCTCCTTCCCTAGTTCTCTGTTACCGTTGGTAGCATTTTCAACGACAATTCAGTTTGCAGTAGTGCCTGTGCTCGTTCTCACAGGATTCAATCTTTCACAAAACATCTGTTAGCAGAAAGTACCATCTACAGCACACTGGGACAATTGCCAGACTGCCAGAAACCTATCAGTTGCACCGACTACAACACTGCATTTCTCAAAGTGAAACCCCTCATTACTCAGTATAATAATTTTGTGGATAATTAATAACTCTCTCGTTTCCTCTAATTCTTTTTTCCTCCTCGTGTTGTTAGTGTTGCCAGCTGCACCATCTACTGCAACGGCTTATTATCCTGAGCACAGGTTTTGGATCTGATTTAAATTTTCTCTATCCTGATGATTAAGTGAATCCTTTTTAGAAGAATCTAAATATTTTTCAAGTGGAAATACAGAAGTATTTCTAATCCTGGACCTCTTCCTGTCCCAAGGTAAACTCTCTTCAATAGCCACACATGGCTTTGAACCTTGAAAAGAGCTTCCTAGAGCATCAATTCAGATCCAGTTCTAACTCTTCTTGTTCAAGACCATGACCACTCAACATGCAACCGGTGTGATGTGGCTTTTGCTGTGGCCACAACACTGTGTCTGTGCATCAGAAGCTGTAACAAAAGCACAGAGTGATGCAGATGGCTCTGCTGGGGAGAGGGCTGGCAAACAGGCCCTGTGAGGAGCTGCTGAGGGAACTGGGGTTATTTAGTTTACAGAAGAGGGGCCTGAAAGGAGACCTCATTGCTCTCTACAGCTACCTCAAAGGAGGCTGTAGCAAGGCCACTGCTGGTCTCCTCTCCCAAATTTCTAATGATAGGACTAAAGGAAGTGGCCTCAAGCTGCATCATATCCATTTTATTAATTATTCTGTTTGACCCTTAAAAAACTCAACTCTTTAGTAGTTTGGACTTTGCACTAGAGACCACTCCAGCACTTTAACGTCCTCCTTGCATTGAGGTGCCCAACACTGACCCCAGTATTCAAGGTGTGATCTCACTACTGCCAAGTAGAGGGGGACCATCACATCCCTACTCTTGCTGGCCACGTTATTTCTGATACAAGCCAGGATACCTTTGGACTTCTTGGCCACTTAAGCATGCTATTGGCTCATATTCAGCTGTCTGTCAACCAGCACTCCCAGATCCTATTCCACTAGGCAGCTTTCCAGACACTCTGCCCCAAGCCTGACGTGTCATACAGGGTTAGTATGAGCCAAGTGCAATACCTGGCACTTGGTCTTGTTGAATGCCATACAGTTGGCCTCAGCCCATGGAGCCAGCCTGTAGAGATCCCTCTAGAGAGTCTTGTAACAAGCAGATTAAGTAGATTAAGTAGATTAAGACACCCATCTAACTCCGTGTCATCTGCAGTTTTACTGAGGGCGCACTCAATCCCCTCTTCCAGATCACTGATAAAGACATTAGAGAGGAACGGCCCCCAACACTGAACCCTGGGGAACACTGCTTGTGACCAGGTATCAGCAGCGTTTAACTCCATCCAAAACAAGCACTCTTTGGGCTCAGCCAACCAGCTGGATCTTACCCAGTGAAAAGTATGCCCTTCCAAGCCATGAATAGCAATTTCTCTCGTGTCAACTGAAAACATAAGAATTGTGGAACTGTGAAATGTGTGAGTCTCTGCATGAAGTGTAAAATATAATCTATACAGTCTTAAATGTATGGATTACATCTATGGATGTGGTCAGCTAGGGCAATACTATTCAGCATTAAAATCACTGAATGATTGAGGCTGGAAAAGACCTCCAAGTTCATCAGCCCAACCCAGGACCTGACACCAGCACAATAAGCTAGACCAGGGCACTCAGGGCCACAGCCAGGCTGTCCTTCAACACCTCCAGACACGGGGTCTCCCCCACTGCCCTGGGCAGTCCAGTCCAGGCTCTGAGCACTCTTTCCATGAGGAAGGGCTTCCTAACATCCAATCCAAACCCCCCCTGGCAGCTTCAGGCCCTGCCCTCTCATCCTACCACTAGCCCAGACCTGACCCCTACCTGACTACAACCTCCCTTCAGGGAGTTGGGAGAGAAGATGAAGCCTGAGTCTCCTCCAGGCTCAACACCCCCAGCTCCCTCAGCCTCTCCTCATCAGCCTTTCCTTCCAGTCCCTTCCCCATGCTCCTCTGGACCTGCTCCAGTATCTCAATCTCTTTCTTGAAACAAAAGGCTCAGAATTGCTTCCAGGACTCAAGAGGAGGCCTCCGCAGTGCCCAGTGCAGGGGGAGAATGACATCCCTAGTCCTGCTGGCCACACTATTGCCTTCCTGGCCACCTGGGCCCCCTACTGGCTCACACTCAGCTGAGAAGGCTTCTTTCTATGCTTTAAAATCAAAATACAGAGGGAAATTTCACACATGGTGAAAGCAAACGAATGACACACGTGATGCAAAGTTAGCTGTCTCCAGGCTCACAAGACGGAAAGAGACACAAAGAATAATGTGATAACCTTTCCAACCACTCCAGTTGAGAAATACAAGTGATACTGCTTAATAAACCTAATTGGGGTGCTTTCCATTCCATATGTTTCTTCCACAACAAATTCAGGGAACAACCAGCATTCAGTCTGCAATTAAATCAAAGGTCACTGACAGCAAATGCCTTTCCCGCTAGCGCAAGCTATCAAATTTAGAGGGGGATTTTAAGAACTAAAAAAGAAACAACCGCAAAAATATCAAAGATAATGGGTTTTGTTCCAAATCAGCGGCAGAACAGTAATAAATAAATAATAATAATTAATAAGTAAATGACAGCCATCTTACCATTTCTAATTTGTTTGGTGCATCATGTTATGGAATTATCCTCTGATTCCCGTGATGTCTAATTGCCTTTAACGATGTTTCTGCAGAGGTTTGTTACCATGGTTATTGAAAGCACAAGGTAGAAANTCTCAATCTCTTTCTTGAAACAAAAGGCTCAGAATTGCTTCCAGGACTCAAGAGGAGGCCTCCGCAGTGCCCAGTGCAGGGGGAGAATGACATCCCTAGTCCTGCTGGCCACACTATTGCCTTCCTGGCCACCTGGGCCCCCTACTGGCTCACACTCAGCTGAGAAGGCTTCTTTCTATGCTTTAAAATCAAAATACAGAGGGAAATTTCACACATGGTGAAAGCAAACGAATGACACACGTGATGCAAAGTTAGCTGTCTCCAGGCTCACAAGACGGAAAGAGACACAAAGAATAATGTGATAACCTTTCCAACCACTCCAGTTGAGAAATACAAGTGATACTGCTTAATAAACCTAATTGGGGTGCTTTCCATTCCATATGTTTCTTCCACAACAAATTCAGGGAACAACCAGCATTCAGTCTGCAATTAAATCAAAGGTCACTGACAGCAAATGCCTTTCCCGCTAGCGCAAGCTATCAAATTTAGAGGGGGGTTTTAAGAACTAAAAAAGAAACAACCGCAAAAATATCAAAGATAATGGGTTTTGTTCCAAATCAGCGGCAGAACAGTAATAAATAAATAATAATAATTAATAAGTAAATGACAGCCATCTTACCATTTCTAATTTGTTTGGTGCATCATGTTATGGAATTATCCTCTGATTCCCGTGATGTCTAATTGCCTTTAACGATGTTTCTGCAGAGGTTTGTTACCATGGTTATTGAAAGCACAAGGTAGAAAAAGAGTTACAAGAAACGCTTTAACGGCGGTTAAAGAACAACAGAAAGCTATTTCAGTGCATAACTCGTCTCGCGCTGTGTTGGCTTCGGCAAGTGATAACGCTTGATGTTTGCAATTACTACCAAGGGCTGCGATGCAGAAAGGCTCCTGCTCAGACTTGATCCTGTGAAGTCCAAGGTCACTGTTACATCCTGTCTACTTTACTGGGCTGCACTGAGAGACCACGTTGTAGGAAGGAGTGGATTGGACGCTACACTGACTAGCAGGGTATATCGGGTATATATATTGGGTATAAATATATACACATTGGGTATAAAGCTGAGGGATTGCAACAGACTCCCTTCTTCAGTGGCCACAGCCCAAGGAGGACTGTGTTCTGTCTTTCTTCTCAGTCTGTGCATTCCTGACTCCAGTTCTGCAATCCATCTCCCCTAACTGGTTCCTTCCTGTTGCTCAGTCTAGTCTGGGACTTCCCGAGTGTCTGCCCAGACGTCTACACAAGTCGATTGTTAAGGTCCCTTCCAGCACTGTCCACTGTGTGACTCTGAGAGATGAGTGAGCAGTCGGTAGGCAGGTCTCGTTGCTTCGCTTAGGGTGTTTCTGTCACAGCGCAGGAGCATTTTCACCCGAGTGACGAGCCAGGATTAACAGCTACAGAGTTCAACTGATGATCTTTATGGCAATCAACATAACAGCTTTTTACAAGAACGACATCAGAACTAAATCTCTCCTGATTCTCTCTGAACTAAATCCAAGAACAAATCCATGCTCTGTTGTGTTAAAAAGCCCTCTGCAGAGTACAGTACCGCGTGTCAAATTCCATAGCTGGGTTTGCACATTTTCTTCAGACAGTGATTTCAAAAACTGATGATTTTTAATTCATTCTCTCTCCTGATCTCTCATCTTCAATTTCTCCGGTCGCACCTTCTCAATTCGTATTAGAGACCACAGGATTCTATGATTGGTGAAAAAGCCAATGTGTTTCATATGGTTCTCTAATTTTCTTGGGTGTATGTGGAATGGATCTGTTTCTTAGAGTATCTTTTGAACCCCTAATCTTGTA
Organism: Upupa epops; assembly: GCA_013397515.1. Taxonomy (NCBI): domain Eukaryota; kingdom Metazoa; phylum Chordata; class Aves; order Bucerotiformes; family Upupidae; genus Upupa; species Upupa epops. Next base: position 192,260 of record VZRI01000195.1, read on the forward strand.
GGGATTTTTAAAGAGGGCCTGAAGAAGAGGAGAAACCAAGGAGATATTAGAGCAGCATTCCAGTACCTAAAAGGGGCTATAGGAAAGTTGGGGACAGGCTGTTCACAAGGGCTTGGAGTGGTAGGAGCAGGGGGAATGATTTCCAGCTGGAAGAGGGAGGTTGAAACTGGAAGTCAGGAGGAAGTTCTTCACTATGAGGGTGCTGAGACCCTGGACCAGGTTGCCCAGGGAGGTCGTAGTTGCCCCCCAGCTCCCTGGCAGTGTTCAAGGCCAGATTAGCTGGGGTCTCGAGCACCCTGGTCTAGTAGGGGCTGTCCCTGCTCATGGCAGGGGGCTTAGAACACAATGATCTTGAAGGTCCATTCCAACACAAACCTTTCTATGAGTCTATGAATCAGGATGGCTCAAGAACTGTGTTTTTTGCATTTAAATGCTCCATTTTCTCTGCAGTCTGTAGACAGCAAGAAGGCCAGGGATTCTGTCAGTCACTCCACTACTGTGCTTCCTTGTTTTCAAATTCATTTCATGGTTTTTCAGACCTGATGTGGAGAAACTTTTTAATTGACTGCCCCTGGCTTAACGTCCATCATCAACATTGATTATGAAAGAGAAATTGAAAGCTGCTCGAGGTACCACCAGCAGAAACAACAAGTAAAACAGCAGCTGGGGAACTCCTGTGCAAAGCTTACTAATATCTGATTGTTTTAAAGACTCCTACACTTGTGTATCAGTTGTGTCATGAGTTCAGGCTGGGTCAGACAGTAGATGAATAATAGACACTCTCTATTAACCACTCTCCCTCACCAAAGGTGAAGAGAAAGGGAAGAAGTGAGGGAGAATTATGGATTTACAAATACATCTGTAACTTCTGTAATGAAAATGATAATATGGAGTCTATACAAAACCAATTCAGAATGACAGAATCCTTGAGGCTGGAAAAGCCCTCTGAGCTCCTCTAGTCCAGCCCAGGACGTGACACCACCCCAGCAGCCAGACCAGGGCACTCAGGGCCACAGCCAGGCTGTCCATCAACACCTCCAGACACAGGGACTCCCCCACTGTCTGGGCAGTCCATTCCGGGCTCTGAGCACCCTTTCTGTGAGGATATAGAGCACAGATGAGTATTACAAGTCCATCCCAGGAAGAAGAGGATGAATTGTGATGAACTGCGTTATCACTTCATAATCAATGGTCCCATACATGAAACAGCACCCCAGAAAGTATCAGGATGGGAACACATGAAATCAGAGTGCTCCTATGGGTTCATTTTATTTCCTTGAAGCGTTACCCAAGCATCGCTAGTGTCTTCCCTTACAGAAGCTGCTCACGACCTGAGAGCTGCATTTCTGCTGCTAAGCTACACAGACAAATTTGAATCCCAACAAATTCCTTTTTAGAAGGATGCAGCACTGCTTTACTCTTCCTGTGACTGGATCACAGCTGGGATTACAGCCTGCAAAATGTTCTCCCCATCAGAAGGCTCAGAGTGAGGTGTTTCAAACCACACCTCAGAGAAAACAATCGTCTGTAACAGTCAGACAGTAACAGTCACTTTCTTAACAGAAAAAAAACCAGAGAAACATTACAAATGGAAGGGAAAAATAACCACAATGAAACAAGCCATCCCCCAAGTGGATTGTTTCCTATACAAGGAATAAATAGGAACTGTGTAAACAAGGAGATACATAATGGGAACAGTTCTAAGGGCAGAGTGTTCCTGGAAGATGTCCAGAGGAGAGCAACTCAAATGATCAGAGGGCTGCAGCATCTCCCCTGTGAGCACAGGCTGAGCAAGTTGGGGTTGTTCAGCCTGGAGAAGAGGAGGCTCCTAGGTGACCTTGGAGCAGCTTTGCAGTCTCTGAAGGGGGCTACAAGAAAGCTGGGGGAGGGCTTCTGACAGGGGTGGTAGTGAGAGGAAAAGGGGAAAGGGTTCCAGCCTTGAAGAGGGGAGGCTGAGGTTGTCCATGAGGAACCAATTCCATTCCTGGGAGGGTGCTGGGATGCTGGCACAGGGTGCCCAAGGCAGCTGTGGCTGCCCCATCGCTGGCAGTGTTGAAGGCCAGGTTGGCTGGGGCCCTGAGTACCCTGCTCTGGTGAAGGGTCCCTGCCTCTCATGACTGAAGTAATTTTCAAATCAAGCCCTTCAAAAGGAAGATCCCCCTGAAGGTAATTATTTGATATATAATTCCTTGGGGGCCCAGAGTGGTGGCAGCTCCTCCAGGGTGGCAGGGCATGTCTGAGGCCTGACTGGGACTTTAGCTGGTGGATGAGGGTCAGGATCAGTCCTGGTGAGGGGAATGGGGACGCAGCCCTGGGAAGGCTAGGCTGGGCTGTGGGCATAAGGCTAACCTTGGTCATCAGTCCATAGACCTATGGTCTGATCTCCACATTAATCCCTTCTAAACACCTGTGAAGTGGATCAAGGACATTGAGGGCTGGAGCGGGGCCGGAGAAGGGCAATGCGGTGGGGAGATAGCTGGAGAACAGAGCCTGTGAGGAGCAGCTGAGGGAACGGGAGTTGTTTAGTCTAAAGAAGAAGAAGCTGAGATGAGACCTTCTTGCTCTCTACAGCTACCTAAAACAAGTTGGTGCTGGTTTCTTGTCCCAAACTCCTAATGCTGGGATGAGGGGAAATGGCCTCAAGCTGCATCAGGGAAGGGTTACATTGGATCTCAGGAAGAAGCTCTGTGCTGAGAGAGTGGTTGGGCACTGGCCCAGGCTGCCCAGGGAGGTGGTGGAGTCCCCATCCCTGGAGCTATTTAAAATCTGAGTAGCTAAAGCACTCCAGGCCATGGTCTAGGGGCTGGGGAGATGCTGGGATGAGGGTTGGACCTGATGATCCTGGAGGTCACTTCAAGCCATGAGGATTCAATGATGCAATGATTGTATGGTTCTGTAAACTCCGAAGATGCTATTTGGGAAATGACAAGCAGAACCATCAGCAAAGGCAGCTACGCTTAGCCAAATGGGTATCTCACCAGGTGACAAAGTGCCAGCTATCCTGTTCCAGTGACCATCATTTTGATAGGATTCTGCAGAGGGATACTTTCTGCTTCTGTTATCAAGCTAAAAAGCCAACAACCTTAGAAACTGTGGAGCAGCTCCTCCCTGCTGTTGTCCATATCCTTTGCAATAAGAGGATCTGCAGGGGTCAGAAGCCTGCAATCCCCTGTATTTCCTCACATCCTCAATCCTGAAACTGCAAACTGCTCAGTTCCACCAGTGAGGACAGTTATCAGTCCTTTAGGGGACAAGAGGAAGTTATTTTACAGTATTTAGGATCCTTGAATTGTCTCTGCCTGTCAAGATGCATTGCTTTTGTTTTGTATTTGATTGCCAAGTACAAAGAGACATTAAACCCCTAGATCCAACCAGAGGAAAATTCTCTGGCAAAGAGAAGAAAACAAGCATTTATACGAGGATTATCTCACAAAATGAGGACAGGTCTCAAGGTGCAGAGGATGTCTGAAGCAGAAGTTTTCAGTAAGAAAATCACGCAGTTTCTGCTAAGTATGAACAAAAACAACAAGCTGGAAACAGGCTGCTTTAAGTTTAGACAGCTTCTCTTGGATGTCAAAGGTAGGGCAGACCGCAATGGATGCAAAAGTTTTGCTTCTAACCGTCCCTTCTACATTCTTTGCTATTCTTCTTAGAGTTACAGAGTTGAGGGTCCTTGTTCAGACCCCATCCTTCCCACCTGTGAATCAAGAATGCTAAGTTTTTTTGTTGGGGATGGCTGAACTCAGGGGATCTAGGAGGTCCTTCCTATTCAGGATTAGTCTGTGAATCTGCGTGTTCAATACCACCACCTGGATACACAACGCTGTATAGCAACCAGCCTTTGCTGGTGTTTTCAACTGGCTGTGGGTATGAATATTTACACACACAAATGTGTTTGTATAATCGTGTGCAGACAAGGGAAAGAGTGATTGCTGTGGTAGGAGCATCTGGAAAACTAAGAAATGGGGTTGTTTTTAACTGAAAAGTAAATAACAAATTTACTCAGCAACCACACGCTGGAAGTTAATGATCAATCCTTGCATTATTAATTGCTGTTACTACCTACACGGAACTGCCAACCTTTAGCAATGCTGTTGTAAATGATAACTACAGTGCCACAATGCTGGAGAAAAATAGTTAGCACTCGCAACTACAGACCTGAATGGGCCTAGAGAGCAAGATTTAGGTGACCAGGCTTGAGAGATCCTAGACAAGAGGAATCTTCTCCGTGATGTTTAACGCCCCACTTGCTCCTCCCTCAAAAACTGTGCCTCCTGATTGCAGTGTTGACCATTAGGCAGGATGTCTTGTCTGCTTGTGATGCTTTCTCTCTGTCTTGCCTTCTATCTGACAACTTTTTATCCCTTAGCTGTTTTTGATGTGCAGCCACACAAAGAAGTGTCTTTTCAAGGGTTCACTGGGTTTGGTGATTCCATTAAAATATTAATAAATATTTAAATATTCATATTAGCATGAAGAATACATATTTTAATTCATTACACAAGTTCAGTGTGCTCCTATTTGGGCTTAAGGAAAAGGAATATTAGCACATTTAATTACATAATGAATACTTTATCTGGGTTGCCTTTAAAGCATGCAGTTGTCAGGAGGGGAATCACAACTGGTTGCTTCTAAAAGAAGGGTATTTTAAAGTTATGTTGAAGCTATTTAAATTCTACTTATTAACACCAGCAGAATCACTCTTCTGCTGTCATTACGTCCCAATGCAGACCTACAGTCTATTAACCAGTGTCCTGCTGAGTTAGGACAATTCTGTTCCTGTCATGGGACTGTAGGTTTCATGCTCCAGTTTCTATCATTAAGGGTTCTGCGTGATGCCTTGATCCTGAAGCACACACAATTAAAGAGGGCACCCATCCCAGTCACATATGCCATGCTGAATTTCATAATTCTCTAGTGCCCTGAGGCACACAGCAGGGATTACTTTTCAGAACCCCATGTCCTCTATGTTATTGCTTATCTAATAAGTAGCATCAGTGCTGAATTCTGCTGCAGGCTGCTTTATATCAGAGAGCTAACATTTCAGCACAAAGGCAACATCAATAATCATCACTGCTCCTAAGTAAGGTAGGTATTTCCTTCAGCTGTTCTCATGCAAACAACTGTAGGCACAAAGCGATGGTGCTGTTATTACTCTTCTTCATGGTACTGCAAAAACATGCGGATACTGAGGCAAGAGAAACAGAAGAGTCCATTCTCCACTTAACAAAGTAGAGCTTGAACCCTGATCTTTGTCTCCCTCAACCGTAACGCTTCTATTTAGATTGCCAAAGCCTGTTAGGTAAAATCAGATAGAAATTATTTGTAATTAGAGTAGAGAAGATTCTGAGGGGAGACCTTATTGCTCTCTACAACTACTTGCAAGGAAGTTGTAGAGAGGTAGAGGTTGGACTGTTCTCCCTAGTGACAAGGATAAGGGCAGAAGGCCTTAGACTGCGCCAGGGGAGGTTCAGTTTGGATGTGAAGAGGAATCTTTTTCCTGAAAGGGTTGTCAGCACTGGGACTGCTGCCCAGGAAGGGGATTGAATTCCCATCCCTGGAGGTGTTGAAGACAAGGGTAGTGTTGTGTTGAGGGAAAGGATTTAGTGGCACTGATAGGGCTGGGACAAGGTTGGACTCGGTGATCTTGAAGGTCTCTTCCAGCCAAAACCCTTTCATGTTTCTATGATTCTATGATAGTGAGCAAAAGGATAGGTGATGGCACTATTTCATTCTGCAAATGTCTCTGTGCTTTCTGAATGAAAAGGCAGACTGCATTCTGAAAGACATCAAATGTTTATAACAAATGAAAAATAACTATTCCCTGGTTTATCGCAGCTTTCCAGGCATTAAACCTATGACTCTGAAAGCTTTTAGAGACCCAAAGAATTTCACAAAGTCACCTAGGATCAGATCTACAGCAAGATGCAGCTTCTCAGTCCAAACGCTCTAATGTTTTAGCTGGCTTGTAAAGCACAGATTTGATTAACATTAATCAACTTTGAGCCACAAATAGAATTCTAAAGCCTTGCACACTAGATGACCAGACACAAATGAAGTCCCCCTCTTAAAAACACTTTGAGCACACCTGCAGTGCCGTTCATTTACATGACTCCTTCTTAATGGACTGTACAAGCTGATTGTTATTTGAGTTAGAGGCACAGAGCACTCAGTCTTTTCTCTTTTCCTTTATGACTAGATCCCTCGCTCCACTGAGCAACAGGCTTATCCCCTCTTCTCCTGACAATGCAGCTACAGAAAACTTTCTTGCTGCCCTTTGCCCCTCTTGCTAGGCTCAGCTCAAAGTGAGCTTTGGCTTTCCTCCTTCCATTCCTCTGCGAGAGAGCAATGTCTTCTCATTCCTCACATCCAGCCTGTCTCTGCGTCTGCAGGCTGTGTGCTTCCTTTCTGTGGTTGAGCTCAGTCAGGAGCTCAGTGTTCATCTATGCTGACCTTTTCCTACACTTGCTTGAAAAGAACAGACCATTCTTGTGCCCCGAGGAGGTTGTCCTTGAAAATCAAGCAGCAGTTACATTTGGCAATAATTCATCTAAAAACTACATGATGTTTGACTCAGAACAGCAACTTTAACTTGTTGGCTTTTTTTCTGTGGCAGTAGTCTACTTTTTTTTTTGCTGGAAGCTTGATACCTACGCATCTAATTCAATTTTCCAGCATGTCAGCAGATATCTAAATACCTGTAGCTCTAACATTTTGCCCTCAGCCTTCTGTTCCATATTTCCTGCTTTCCCAGCGCAGGAAGGAAAGATTGTAAGATTATCAATTATTTTGCACTGAAATACCTGTAATCCTAAGAGTGACAGATGCTTCACACCACCTCCCTGGGAAGGCCCTGCCAGTGCCCAACCACTCTGGCTGCAGAGAATTTCTGCCTCAGATCCAGTCTAACCCTCCCCTGCCTCAACTGCAGAGCAGTGCCCCTGCTGCTGTCAGCAGGCACCAAGGAGAAGAGGCCAACAGCCACCCCTCCACAGCCTCCCTTCAGGGAGTTGGAGAGGGCAGTGAGGTCCCCCCTCAGCCTCCTCTTCTCCAAACTAAACTTGCTCACTGCAGGGGTTGGACCAGATGACCTAGCTGGACTAGAGGTCCCTTTCAACCTTCAAAATCATCAAGTCCAGCCATTTCCTAGCCCTGTCAGCACCACTAAACCCTGTCCCCCAAAGTAAGTGGATGTAGCACGTAGTGCCATGGTCCAGCTGGTGTGGTGATGTTAGGTCACAGGCTGAACTATGATCTCAGAGGTCTTTTTCAGCCTCAATAATTCTGTGAACATCACCCTCCCAATGGAGAAACAAAAAGAAGAAAGTAAAACTACTAAAAAAGTTCCCCAGGAGTAAAACCAATTACAACTTCTTGTCCTTCTAACATTATGAGAAAGTTATGGACAGTTTGGGAATGCCAACAGCAAGCTGTGAAAGATATATGAAATGAAAAAGTCCTGCCGAGTGTACTGCTGTGCTGCTTGCAATGTCCTGTAGACATTCAGACGCGCTGTATTCGCACTGTGGACAGCAGAGTAGCCATGGTGATGTGAAATTTCTGAAGCAAAACAAACCATAGGTGTGTGAGAGGCATAAACCTCTATCTTCCTTTTAACACTACTGGATCATTGCCCTGTTTCCAGAATAGAGCCCGTATCCTGGGCTGCATCAAAAGAACTGTGGCCAGCAGATCAAGAGAGGCGATTCTGCCCCTCTACTCTGCCCTGGTGAGACCTCACCTGGAGTCCTGTGTCCAGTTCTGGAGACCCCAGCACAAGAAAGATACAGACAGATTGGAGGGCCACCACAATGCTCAGAGGAATGGTGTATCTCTCTTATGAGCACAGGCTGAGAGAGTTGTGGCTGTTCAGCCTGGAGAAGACAAGGCTCTGAGGGGACCTTCTTTTGACCTTCCAGTACCTGAGGGGGGCTACGTGAAGGCAGAGGAAGGTCTATTCCAAAGGGTTTGTATGGACAGGACAAGAAGCACTGGTTTCCTGCTGGGAAAGGAGATTGAGGCTGGGGATGAGATAAAAGGTCTTTACTGGGAGGGGGTGGTGGTGGTGGCTGGAATGGGGCTAGGGAGGTGGTGGGGGCCGCATCTCTGGAGTCACTGAAAGGCAGGTTTGCTGAGGCTCTGNTGTATCTCTCTTATGAGCACAGGCTGAGAGAGTTGTGGCTGTTCAGCCTGGAGAATACAAGGCTCTGAGGGGACCTTCTTTTGACCTTCCAGTACCTGAGGGGGGCTACGTGAAGGCAGAGGAAGGTCTATTCCAAAGGGTTTGTATGGACAGGACAAGAAGCACTGGTTTCCTGCTGGGAAAGGAGATTGAGGCTGGGGATGAGATAAAAGGTCTTTACTGGGAGGGGGTGGTGGTGGTGGCTGGAATGGGGCTAGGGAGGTGGTGGGGGCCGCATCTCTGGAGTCACTGAAAGGCAGGTTTGCTGAGGCTCTGAGCAACCTGACCTGGTAGAGGTGTCCCTCCTTGTGTAGGGAGGTTGGACTAGGTGACCTCTGGAGGTCCCTTCCCACCTGGAACATTCTTTGCTTCTATGGTTCTATGAAGCAAAGAGAATTATTCTCCAAATCAACACCTTAGCATGGTAAAGCAGCCCTTCCCAGGTTAATTAACATTTCTATCCCTTTCTCATCGCTAGGGCAGGCACAGTTTGCTTCATGCATGAAGATGAATAGAAACTCTCTGAAAACAGAAATGAAATGAGCTTACAAGTGGATTAATCTGCTTCAATTTGAAGGCTCTTATCCCAAAGTTCCTATGGATACTATCAAATTCTCAACAGAGTCACCTTGTGCTGGACTTTAGTGCTCTGCTCTGTGAAGCAAAGGAGTTACCTCCAGATTTTTCAGTTAAAAGGAACAGGTCATCTTTCAGTAAAAATTAGAAAATGAGCACTGATTTCACATGTCATTTATCTATTACCAATTTGCTGTGAGATTTTCTCTTGGTGTTTAATGAATGATTTCTTTCTAAAGCCTTTCAGAAACACCTCTTCAGGTAAGGCTTTCTAGATAAGCACAACCTATTCTTTGGTAGTAAAGCTGTATCTTCCCTTTGTGTCTGGACCCACTCAAAACAAGAGCCAGCAGGGTGCCCAGGTGGCACCAAAAGCCAATGCTATCCTGGCTTGTATCAGCAATAGTGCAGCCAGCAGGACTAGGGATGTCATTGTCCACCTGGACTGGGCACTGGGGAGGCCTCCTCTCAACTGGGGGCAGTTCTGGGCTCCTCATTTCAAGAAAGAGATTGAGGGGCTGGAGTGGGTCTAGAAGAGCAATGAGGCTGGGGAAGGGTCTGGAGGGAAAGGCTGATGAGGAGAGGATGAGGGAGCTGGAGGTGTTGAGCCTGGAGAAGAGGAGACTCAGGGGGGACCTTCTCCCTCTCTACAACTCCCTGAAGGGAGTCAGGTGGGGTCAGGCTTTTCTCCATATTATCTGTCTTCTCTAGTGACAGGATGTAAGAGCAGAGCCTGAAGCTGCACCAGGAGAAGGTTAAGTTGGATATTAGGAAGCCCTTCCTCATGGAAGGACAGAAAGGCAAGACAGAAATCTACTTCACTCGGAAGAAATGTAACACATCCATGGCTTCTGTTCAAAGCTTTTTGGTTCAGAGAGCAGTCGGTTTATGTCTGCTTGCGGCTAAACTTGTGGGACAGCAGTCATACAGCTGAGAACTTATAAAAGAGTCTGTGGTATTATATAGAGAGCACTGAAAAGTCTTTAAAGTTTTCCTTCTGACAGGATGCTGTGTCTCTTGGGGAGCTCAAAATGCCTCTCTGTATTAGCATCTTTACATGTTTTGAGAAGCTGGCTAAGTAACCTTTACACGTGAGGGAACACTGCTTGCCTGGAGATGGCTGAACGCCTGGTAAGTAGTAAGTTAATTCCTTGCTTTGCTCTGCTTGTAAGGGCAGAAGTTGCTTTACCTCTTAAACTGCCTTTATCTCAATCTACAAGTATTCTGACTTTGACCCTTCTCATTCTCTCCCCAGTCCCATCACGGGGGCAGTGAGTGAGTGGATGTGTGGAGGTGCTGGCTGGGATTCAACCACAACAACTGCATATACTATAGATTTAACTCTGACCTCTACTTTTCAGGGAAATGCTTCAGCTGCTATGAAGTAAACAGTTCATGACAGAGACAGATGGTTGCTATTCAAGCAGTGTAGCATGGTGTCATGCCTGACATTACAAACTGTGACTTGCTTGGTCGATGCAGCTACTCTGCCTTCCCTTCCATAGTTGGCTCATAGAATCATAGAATCCTCATGGCTGGAAACGAGCTCCAGGATCGCCAAGTCCAGAACTCACTCCAACAGCTCCCCAACCCCCAGACCATGACCTCAAGGGCTCTAGCTACTCATTTTTAAACCTCTCCAGGGATGGGGACTCCAACCCCTCCCTGGGCAGCCTGGTCCAGTGTCCAGTCACTTCTTCCTCAGATACAATCTAAACCTCCTCTGAATCAACCTGAGGCCACTTTCCCTCATCCTATCATTAGGAATTTGAGAGAAGAAACCAGCAGCAGCCTCGCTATAACCTGTTGTAAAACCTATGTTGTCTTTCAAGCAGAAAAGAGTAACACTGAAAAAAATCACAGATGGAGGACTTCAACTGACATAACTGGTGCATTAGGAACGGATTATTTTACAGTAACTAGTGACAGAGCCTGGAATGGACTGCCCAGGGCAGTGGTGGAGCCTCCATCCCCGGAGGTTTTGAAGGACAGCCTGGCTGTGGCCCCTAGAGCCCTGGTCTGGTCGCTGGGGATTATGTGAGGTCAAGTGGTGATGGGTGCGTTAGGAAATGAACAGTAGAGAACTATAAAATTAGGTTTTCTACTTTTAGAAGCAAAGTAGAAATTTAATTACAGATCAGATATTAAGACTGCTAGACCATCCAGTCGCACACTGTACCAATTCATTTGCCACAGGAAAATCTCTTTGATTTGACTGTTGGAGAGAGCAGGAGTCATCTAACACGAATATTGAGGAAAGCGGCAAGAAATGAAGTCAGAGAGGAAGAAAAAAAGGCAAATGCTTTAGAAAGGCAATCCACCTTTCTCCTGCGCATCTGACCTGTAAATATAGGAAGATGAGGGTGGATTATAAGACAAATACTACTTGAACTCCTCTATTTATGTTTAAATTCAGCTATGTTAGAGAATCATTTCTGCAAACAGAGAGGAGTAATCCTTTTCAAATGTATTTATCGTAGGTTTCAAAAAAAGGAACAGGTGACACTGAAACAAAAGGAAAAGGTTACAAAGAGGGTGTCACGGGGAATCTCTGGGAAAAAGTTCCTGAATTTCAATGCACACCCACTGTGTTATTAAATATGATTGCCCACAGTGTTCGGGTATCAGGAGGGGAATGAAACTTCACTTCCTCAATGGGTACCTGTGTGGAAATACTGAGTTTAATCCACTGCCTGGATGTGAACAGTTTGATACAGGCTTCAGTTTCCTGGTCATTTAGTTTTTCCTATAGGTCTTCTGCTTTATTTGCTTTATAGAATCGATGATGATCACCTAACAAGAAATATTTGTTATTTGCTTTGTCTTCCCTGCTCCATATGTGGCTTCAGAACTTATTTACTCTTTCCCTGAAGAACAAACCTTCAACAGACTTCCTACAATATTTAACATCACGGTTGTTTCTATTGTTTCATTAAAACTGTGTCCAGCTCTGAAGTCCCCAGCACAAGGGGGATGTGGACCTGATGGAGCAGGTCCAGAAGAGGCCATGGAAATGGTCCAAGGGCTGGAGCAACTCACTTATGAGGACAGGCTGAGGGATCTGGAGCTGTTTAGCCTGAGGAAGAGAAGGCTCTGGAGGAAGCTCTGAGATCTCACAGTGACCTTTCAGTACCTGAAGGGGACTAGAGAAAAGCTGGGGAGGGATGTTTTGCAAGAGGAGGGGGTGAGAGGACAAGGGGTAATGGTTTTAAACTGAAAAGCAAGAGTTTTAAGTTGGAGATTAGGAAGAAATTCTTTAGTGTGAGGGTAGTGAGACACTGGCTGCCCAAGGAACTTGTGGCTGCTTCATCCCTCGAAGTGTTTAAGGCCAGGGTGGACCGGGCTCTGAGCAACTTGTTCTGGTGAAGGTGTCCCTGCCTATGCAGGAGGGATGAACTAGACAGTCTTTAAGTTCCCTTCTAACTGTAGCCTTTCTGTGATTCTATGAAGAGATTAATGGCCATAGCATGGCAGAGGGTAACTCTTTTTGGTTTATGATTTGGTTTATGATTTGGCTTATGATTTTTTTTTTAATCACAAACATACTGGTATCTATCTATCTGTCTCGGATACTGACTTTGGGATGCACAGAACCTGATTTCTCAGTGTACCTCATGCTCTGAAGTATTTTAGATGTTCAAATCATATCTCCTATTGAGCAAGACCGCAGCTGCGACCGCTCAGAGCAGCTGTAAATGAGGCATTCACACTCTGAGACCAGGCACGCAGAAAAACAAGTAACTAAATGATGACTTAGAGAAATACTGATGATTAGCATGGCACTTCTGGACAGAACCAGGGGTAGAAAACAGCTAATGAGAACAATTTTTCTTTAACACTGAAATGTATTTATTTATTTTTATTCATTTGTTTTGGAAACCTTCTGCCTGAAAACTGAGCTGTAGATAAAAATGTCCTTTCCGTAAACAATTCCCTAAGAACTTTCATTCCATGTATTCACTGATAATGTTTCAGTGTAGGAAAATACTAATTAAAAAATACATTAAAGATGTTGAATTAGTTATTAAATTAAGAATGTTTGCAACTTTAATGTCTGTATAACACACCTAATGTGCCTGCTCCTATCTGTGTGATATTATATCAGCTAAATCTTCTGTTTCAGCTAAATCTTCTATTTCAGCTACAGGAGAAAATGATCACAATGTTGTGTTTTTCTTCCCCAAAAATACAAAAGAAGTAATCATACAGTGTTCCAGGCTGGAAGGGACCTCCCTACATCACCTCCAGGAATGCTGTGCTCAGTTCCAGGCTGTGGAAAGCAATATACACTCAATTTCATCAATAACATGTTTCCCTCTTCCTTACAGCGTCTTATCACTGGTCTTTCCTTCTACACTGCTACCTTATAGACAATGCACAACAATTAGCTTTTAGAATTCCGCGGGTTGTCTGTCTTTCTGCAACACTACTAAAATGAAATGATTGCTTTTTAGATATTGGAAGCATTTCTTGAATAAACAGTGAATACTGCCAATTTACACACACATTAGACTTTTTTCAGGCATTTCCGTCTCGAATCTGTCCAAGCCATGTCATCGTATATCGTCGTTTTTTAAGCTCAATCAGAGATTTGTGAAAAGGCCTTGATTAAGAAAAGAACCATCAGAGCGGTTGCGCTGTGTAGTACTGTAATAACATACTTCTTTCACGGAGACGTTCATTTGCAAGGGTGGTTTGATCGTATAGCACTGTTACACGGGATGGTACCCTATAGAGTGGTGTTAACCCACAGCAGTAGGAGGAAGTCTGATGCTGAAAAGCCCTAATCAGCCCTGAAACTGGAAAAAAACAGAATGGTGCTGCTTGTGATTACGGTGCAGTATAGGGGGAAAGAAAAACTGTTAGATACAGATTTTGACAGCCTTTAGTCAGTGATTTCCACCCAGATCTTCAAAATTACTTGGTGTTGTTGGAATTGCAAGATAAAAATTATATCCGGATGAAAAGCTTGAAATAGGAATGAAAATATGCACAAGAAAAGATCTCTGACATTAGGAAGAGCAGCCTTGAGTTGTTTCTTGCTGTTAGCTGACTGTAAGAGAAGTAGTTGAGAGAGGTGTTGATGATTATTTTGCAGATCCTCAGCAGTAAGCAGTGATCACCTGAAGGAGTCATCCTTCCCTAGCTTAAGGGAAGTAATGCAGGGATTTCAGCCTGACTGTCCCGAAAGACCTTCCTTCACACGTGGGCCAGAACTACTGATACAGCTAAGGTCCCAGAAGTGGCACTCAGTAAGATAAAAGTTATCTGAGAGGTAGGACCATTAGTTACTTATCTGTAGCTGATACTGAAAAAGAGGGAGAAAATGGTCTACTATGTGCTCATGTTGGGCCACAGTACTCAAGGTGTGGTCTCACAACTGCAGAGTACTGGGACACCATCACCTCCCTGCTGCTGGTTAAATCATTCCTGATCCAGGCTAGGATGCTGTTGGCTTTCTTAGCCACCTGGGCACAGTGCTGGCTCTTGTTCAGCTGGCTGTCACCCAAAAGAAGGAAGAAGGATAACGATGCAAACATTAAACTTTCAGCGGTCAGAATGACCTAACAGCTTTCTTCTTAGATTGCAGTATAAAAATCGCACTCTGCTTGTTGAGAATTGCAAAATTCACTCACTCATCCACTCCTTTTCTGTGTGTACTTTGCCACTATTATATGTTTTATGCTTTGAGCGAGCTACTGCAGATGTCTCAAGGATGCTGTGGCCTCTACCAGGGAGCTAATTTTAATGAACTTTACTTCCATCTCGCACATTTGTTTCCTGCCAGCTCATCGTCACTGCAGAAGATTAAAGAAGAAAGAGACACCGCATGGATTTTCTCAGCCATTTTCAGTTGTTTGCCTCACACAGAAGCAATATACTTTGAACTGGATTTATCTTTCATTTTCTCTCCCCAGATGTCCTGTTAGGTCACAGTACATTTAAAAAAAGATGTTATTTTCCAACAGAGGAGCAGCTGATTTTCAGTAGTAAATGAGCTGGTTCTTCTGTCAAGGATCTGGAACACTCTTAGCTGCTTCACAAAGCAGTTTGGTTTCTTTAGCTAAAGGTTAAACAGTGTCAGTTTCGATTATGTTATCAATAATTTATTCTCCTTTTCATATGTGCGTACCAATGGGAATAGATACTCTGAAGTACTGGATGTTGATCTCTAACTGCCTTTTACTACAATAAGAGTCTGAGAAGTGCCAAACTGACAAGTAACTGTAGAGAAATGAAAGCAAACAGAGCTTAAAGAGCTTATTTTGATAAGACCAGTACCAGGGAGGTTGTGGCTGCCCCCTCCCTGGAAGTGTTGAAGGCCAGATTGGAGGGGGCACGGAGCAACCTGGTCCAGTGGGGGTGTCTCTGCTCATGGCAGAGGGGGTTGGAACTAGATGATTTTTAAGATCCCTTCCAACCTGAACCATTCTATGAATCTATGAATCATCCAGTCCAACCAATAACCCAAAGCAGAGAAGTCTAAACCAAACCATATCCCTAAATATTGTGTGGACTTAAGGCAGGAAGATACTTGGATCCTTCTCGGTCTTCCTCATATCCAGAGCAATACGTCTCTGCTTTAAAATTTTATATGTGCTAGCTGTAGATTGAATTGTAGGGAATTTCTCCAAGAAGCGTGAAATCAAGTTCCAGTTTTGCGAGTGAACATTTTTCCCCTTGAGCAGAAAATAGAGCAGAGAGGGTGCACGGTCAGCACAGCAATAAAATCTGACATTTTTTTCATAAACAAGGAAGTGAAAGCACCAAGGAAAAAAGACATCTAGAAACAGGATACCATGGGCAGGCGAGAAATCCGCATTGTGTTCTTAAAAGCCAAGCATCAGAGGGATGGTTAGCATATGGACAGAGGCTCTCCTCCCCCTCTACTCTGCTCTGCTAAGACCATATCTGCAACCTCGCATCCAGTTCAGTCCCCCTCAGTTCCAGAAAGACACAGAGCCACTTGAGAGAATCCAGCGCAGACCCACAAAGATGATGAAAGGAGGGGAGCATCTCCCTGCTGAGGACAGGCTGAGGGATTTGGGTCTTTCCAGCCTGGAACAAAGGAGCCTGAGAGGTGACCCATGAATGTTAATCAATATGGAAAGGGTGGATGTCAGGAGGAAGGAGCCAGGCTCTGCTCAGGGGCACCCAATGCCAGGAACAAGGGGCAGTGGGTGTCAGCTGGAACAGAGGAGGTTCCACATCAAGAGGAGAAGAAACTTGTTCCAGGTGAGGGTGCCAGAGCCCTGGCAGGGGCTGCCCGGAAAGGTTGTGGAGTCTCCTTCTCTGGAGCCATTTCAAACCTGCCTGGACTGTGCCTGTGCAACTGGATCTAGGGGATCCTGCTGTGGCAGGGGGGTTGGACTGGATGATCTTTGGAGGTCCCTTCCAATCTCTAACATTCTGTGATTCTGGTTAATGAACCCAGTACACTGCTATTTTTCAGAGTAAGGAAGAATATGTCATCTTTCTTTGTCTGCAAGTTGTGGAACAAATGTGCAGAGCTGTCTGCTTTCGTCAGAAATCACAGTTGGAACCTAGCCCGAGGTTTGGAGAGGAGTATCTCTGATGAACTCAATGTAAGTTGTAGGTTCCTGTAGACCTAACCACTCGGGGCACATTTTCCCCTAACTAATAGTCTAACCAAAGTGAAGTGTTTGCTGGGGAAAATTGGATTTCTTCCCATATTGCAATATAAAGGTGAGGAGTGCTCCACCAGGGCTAAAATTATATCACACAGGTGACCTCCGCTAACTTATCTGTAATTTCAATTGTAAATACAAATTCGATCGGTGCCTTTAGCTGCTTAAGTACTTTTAACAATTGTTTCAATAACATTATCATATAATAGTAATAATTATTATAATAATTCAATATTATAATAGTGATTTAACCACTGAACAAACACAGTAATAATAGAGTCGTTGAGCCTGATGGCTTCTAATTGAGTTAAAAAATGATGCTGTTATCTCCCATTTACAGATAGGGAACAGCAGCACAGAACAATTAGTTAATTTGCAAATCTTTTCATCGGGACTGCGTACACAACACTGTGATGAAAAAGCACCCATACTCTATCTGTCTCCTTATAAAATATCTCCAGAATCTGAACTAGTATTGCTCCTAAATGAGATAGCTCTAGAATACAAATCAGCATAGCAGTATGGGGCTTTACTCAGCTGAGAAATATATCATGGAATCACAGGATATCAGGGTGGAGGGGACCTCAAGGATCCCCTTATCTGATGTTTCTGAACAACTTACTCTTCCGTTCCTGGAAGACTTGAGTAGACTTTCTACAAAGGCAAAACACTAACTTCACCTAAATAAACACAGTTGGTGTTTTGGAAATGGAATTGACTGCATCCTTGTCAGTTTGCTGGCGACACCAAACTGTGTGGTGAGCCAGCATCCTGGAAGGAAGGGAGGCCATCCAGAGGGACCTTGCCAGGCTCGAGAAGGGGGCTCATGCAAACTGCATGGAGTTCAACAAGAGCAAGGGTCTGCACCTGGGTTGAGGCAATCCCAGGCATGAATACAGATTGGGAGGAGAAAGGATTGAGGACAGCCCTGAGGATAAGGACTTAGAGGTGGGGGTACAGCAGGAGTGTCACAGGAGCTGTCAGTGTGCACTGGCAGCCCAGAGAGTCAACCATGCCCTGGGCTGCAGCAAAAGCAGTGAGTCGGTTGAGAGAGGTGATTCTCCCCCTCTACTCTGCATGTGTGAGACCCCACCTGGAGTCCTATGTCCAGTTCTGGAGTCCCCAACACAAGGATGCAGCGCACCAGTAAGGTTTCCGGAGAAAAGCAACTCAAATGATCAGAGGGCTGGAGCACCTCACCTATGAAGACAGGCTGAGAGATTTGGAGCTGTTCAGTCTGAGGAACAGAAAGCTCAGGGTGGACCTCATAGCAGCCTTCCAATACTTGAAGGGGGCTACAAGAGAGCTGAGGCCGATGTTTTACAAAGGCAGGGGAGTGAGAGGACAAAGGGAAAGGGTTACAGACTTGTAGGGGAGAGACTGAGGTTGGCCATGAGGAACCAGTTCTTTGCTGTAAGAGTGCTGAGAAGCTGGAACAGGTTGCCCAAGGGAGCTGTGGCTGCCCCATCGCTGGCAGTTTTGAAGACCAGGTTGGCTGGGGTCCCTGAGGAACCTGCTCTAGTGAAGGTGTCCCTGCCTGTGCAGGAGAGCTGGAGCTGGATGATCTTTAAGATCCCTTCCAACCCAGGATATTCTGTGATTCTGTGATTTTATAGTCAGCGGTAGGCTGAAATATACCCATAATTAGAATGCTAACAAGTGATTTCTTAAATTTATAAGGTGCAATACCACTTCATGGACATTTTAATTTACTACTTGAATTAGTGCTCGACATTAGTGACATTAGGAAAAAAACTAGGGAAAAAAGCAAACAATTATAAAGTCTAAATGGGATCGAGTAAGCATTTCTGTTAGCCCAAAAGCTATCTTGATAACTTTATTGTCTTAATCAACTTAGTTGACTCATTTTACTGCTCGTTGGAGGTGGGTGTTGTGGACACATGCTGCGGTACAAGTTCACTTCTGTCAAATTAAAAATGATAATTCTCCTGTGTGAAATAACGGCATGGACTAATGACCAAGTGTCTGAATAATCTGAACCACAGCCCCAGCAGGTGGCAAACAATTAAGCACAAAACATAATATAATAGAGTCACCAGGCTTGTTTCTTCCCCCCCCATCCCCCTTCTTTTTTAAATAAAAGAGGAGGTGAGAGAAATAAAGAAAGCAAAATCTTCACTTTTCCCCTGCACTGTCCTAAACTCCCCAAACAGAGGGGGAAAAAACGAAGAAGGAAATTAAAAATACATCATTGGGAAATCACTGGTAACAGGTCTTCTGAACTCTGACAATTTTAAGTACTGAATTGTAAGAGCTGAGTGCTTTTTTCTTACTGAAGAGCAGCTATGATTCTACTCCCTCCGAAACACAGAATTAATGAGGGTGGAAAAGCCCTCTGAGCTCATCCAGCCCAACCCAGGACCTCACATCACCCCAGCAGCCCCACCAGGGCACTCAGGATCACAGCCAGGCTGTCCTTCAACACTTCCACACACAGGGACTCCAACACTGCCCTGGGCAGTCCAGTCCAGGGTCTAAACAATGACAAATCCCCAAGTTTTCTTTAGCAGCAAAAGAATAAACCTCGAGAAACACTTCAGCATTTGCTAAAACAAGAAAATAGACCTAAATCGACTTGGAACTGAATATGCAGCAAGTAGGTTGCTTTTTAAGGAGGAGCAAAATAACCTGGGCACCCTGCTGGCTACATGAAGCCTGCCATCAACACAGAGACCATACAAGAACAAAACACAACTACATTTCATTCATCAATGTGATTTTTCTTCCTTTAATACAAGTAAATGGATTAATCTCATTGAAAACAGAGCTCAGTGTTGTCACACCACCAGCCTAACTACCTCTTCAACTTTAAATTCAGTGCCACTGCATACAGAAATCTGTATTTTAATATCTCCCTTTCTTTCTCCAAAAGGAGAAGCTGTTTGGTATTGATGCTTGCTTGTGTTTTCCTGCTGAAAAGCATTTCCCATGAAGAAACACCCACAAGGGGATGCGGTATGCTCTGCACCACCATCCGCCTCAGCTCACCTCCTGCAGTGATTCACTCTTTCAGTTTCCTCAGAGCTCCAAATTATTTCCTTCATGAAGCTGCTGAGGAAGGAACGAGGGATGAAGAGCAAGGATAAAAATTGTTTTACTTGCTTCGCAAAGGCAGCAGCAGCACAAAGTTCATTGCCTTTGCTTTGTGAGAAACTTGTGCAAACTGAGAAAGCGTAGTTGTGATTTACTCGTAGGCACCTGGGGCTGTAAACAGGATTCAAGAAAGAAGAAGAGATTGTGCAATGCAATGTGAAATCTACATCTACCTGAACTCATCATCATGGATTTTCCTCATTTATTATTAGTATTTGCCTCTCAATTATTTTTTCTTCATGTTATCCTTAACATAAAATCCACAGGGGAACAAAATGAAGCAGCACTTTACAAGACATCTCCTGTTAAGCTGGTGGTGTAGATATTCAACACAAGTGTTCAGCAGCTTACATTTCCACATAAATGTAAGAGTAAGTGCCTGAGGCAATCTGAATACAGGCTTTGGGAACTTCAAAGGAACAGCGAATGCTTCTTGCCCTCCTTTTGCCATCCAGAATTGGCCTAAGCTTGGGGAGCAATTAAAATTAAATAGCTACTGAACTGCAGAAAGTGAAGATAGGCAGCTCTGGACATGAGCAGACTGTTATGAAGTCCCTTGACTAATTCATATCTTGGTGTTGGTAAAGCAGGGGATAGAGTCAGAGGAAGAACCATTTATATGGGAAGAGAGGAACAGACACCTGCAGTTACTTTGAACACACTGAGCCAGATCTTTGTTTCCAATCACCTGTTCTTCAGGTTCTTGGCTGTAAAAACCCTGTAGCTACTAGAGATCTGACCATCAGAGAGAGAGCTGTGAACTGAAACAAACAGAAAAGTGTTGTAAAATATCAACTCAGAAATTTTTCTTTTTAAAAAACTGCATCAGCACAGGTTAGGGGATGATCTGCTGGAGAGCACCTCTGTGCAGAGGGGCCTTGGAGTTCTTGTGGACAGGATGTTCTTCACAGGATAGAGAAGAGAGATAGATTAGGACAGATTGAGAGATCTGGGGCTTTTCATCTTGGAAAGGAGATTACATGGGGACTATAAATCCATGAGGGCTGGGTGTCAAGAAGAAAGAGACAATCTCTTTTCACTGGTGCCTGGTGATGAGTTGGAGCTCAACAGGAAGTTCCATCTCAACATGAGGAAAATCTTTACTGCAATGTTTACAGAGCACTGGAAGGGGCTGCACAGGGAGTCTCCTTCTCTGGAGACTTTCTAGACCTGTCTGGATGTTCCGATGTGACCTGCCCTGGTTACATGGTCCTGCTCGAGCAGGGGGGTTGGACTTGATGACTCCCAGAGGGCTCTTCCAACCCTTCACAATGTGTACACACCACAGTAATTATTTCAGATAGAATATCAAAGATTTTCAATCTACTCAGAAACCCAAGAAGACACAATGAATAATCCAACTCTGTTCCCTACTATTAATCTCAAACTTGTTAAAGGAAACGATCTTTCCAACAGGCTAATGTTCTAGATTGCTATCAATCTTCATCCCAATGAACAGTCTTGTGGGAAGCATTACATTAAACCATCAAAATGAAGTATTGAATTCTGCTAGGGAGTGAAAGCGTATTTGTTTCTGTGAAGACTGTGAAGGAATTCACAGAACTCAAAGAAAAGATTAGTACAGCAACTCAAAAGAAAACACAACTCAAAAGAAACGATTAGTACAGCATGTTTACATAAATATTTTCTGATTAGTAAATCCTGATTACAGGACTTCAGCTGTGACATCACCGATATCATAGAATCACAGACTGTTCCAGGAGGGAAGGGACCTCCAGAGGTCATTTAGTCCAACCTCCGTACACAAGCAGGGGCATGTCTACCTAGGTCAAGTTGCTCAAGAGCCCCAGCAAGCCTGAGCTTCAGTGGCTTCAGGGATGGGGCCCCCACCACCTCCCTAGTCCCATGCCAGCCATCAACCCCCTCATACTGAAGTGCTTTTTTTCTCATCTCCAGCCTCAATCTCTCCTTTCCCAGCTGGAACCCAGTGCTGCTTGTCCTATCCATGCAAACACTTTGGAATAGACCTTCCCCTGCCTTCATGTAGCCCCACTCAGGGACTGTAAGTTCACCATCAGGTCCACCTGGAGCCTTCTCCAGGATGAACAGCCCCAACTCTCTCAGCCCGTCCTCACAGGAGAGACGCTCTATTCCCCTGAGCATTATGGTGGCCTCTTCTGGACACACTCCAATCTGTCTGCATCCCTCTTTTGCTGGGGGTGCCAGAAGCAGACACACTACTCCAGATGAGGAGTATTGTTTCTTCCCTGAGAAGAGGCTAGAACATTTGACAGACAGTTAAAACATCAAGGTCCAAAGTAATAAAGACTTTTATAGGCAATTTCATACGAAGAAGAGTTCTCTATTTACACCGCAGCAGCCTGCCTTTCCCTCACAGCTCTGTAACTTTACACAGGAGATGTTGTGACACTGCATTTTCCACATCCTTTGCGGCAGTGCTTTTAACTGGCTCTCATGGCCTTGCAACTGCAAACCCCAATGCTGTTGTTATCGTGGGCTCTCCAGGGAAGTGACAGCCACTGCCACAGGATCATTCTTTCTTTCCCCTGCCTAGTTGTAGCTTTTGATTTGCATTAGGGGACCTAAAAACGTGTGCGTACACAGCTTAATGAGGTGCTAGCTGCTCCTGACCAGAGCATTCCCCAGCTGCCATAAACACAACCATAAGTAGGAACAGACCCCAGGGATCTTGGCTGCTCCTCGTGTAAAGTTGACAGTTGCTATGGGAAGAGCATGAAGGGAAAGAACCTGCTGAGCTGGAGTGGACACACAGGACGGTTCTCAACCTAGAACATCTATCACTTCATTTCCTTGCTGGCTCCTGAGAAGAGTGGCACAAGAACATGCTAGGTGGGTTTGAAAAGTCTCCAGAGAAGCAGACTCCACAACCCCTCTGGGCAGCCCCTTCAAGGGCTCTGGCACCCTCACCGGGAAGAAGTTTCTTCTCACCTTGATATGGAACCTTCTGTGTTCCAGCTGACACCCGGTGCCCCCTGTCCTAGCATTGGGTGCCCCTGAGCAGAGCCTGGCTCCCTCCTCCTGACACCTGTCCTTTCCATACTGATCAACATTCACGAGGTCACCTCTCAGGCTCCTTTTTTCCCAGCTAAAGAGAACAAGCTCCCTCAGCCTTTCCTCAGCAGGGAGATCCTCCACTCCATCATCTTTGTGGCTCTGCATTGGAGTCTCTCAAGCAGCTCTGTGTCCTTCTGGAACTGAGGGGCCCAGAAATGAGGGGCCAAGAGAGGCAGGAAAACCTCTCTTGATGTACTATGCCATCCCCATTCTAATCTACCCCAGGATGCCACTGGCCTTCTTGGCCAGAGGTACCCATTGCTTGCTCAGAGTCATCCTGCTGGCCACTGGGACCCCTTTCTCCTACACTGCTCTCCAGCAGGTCAGTCCCCAACATGTACTGGTCGCTGGGGTTGTTGTTCTCCAGGTGCCAGACTCTACACTCTCCTTGCTGAATTTCATTCAATCCCTCCCTGCCCAACTCCCCAGCCTGTATATATAGAGAATAATTTCTTCCTTAAATCTAACCTAAATGTATCCTTTTTCAGCTTAATCCGCTTAATCCTTGTCCTACCATTGTAGTCATTGATAGCAAGCGCTCAAATCACAGCAGAAAATGACTTTCTGATGGGTTTTCTCCTGCAGCCCTTCTGGTAAGGGTAAGCCTGACAGTATGTGGTGACATGAATATTTTTCAAGTCCTAGCTGGTAACTCCACACAACTCAAACTCAACCTTCCACACATGGTGCTCCCATCACCACCCCAGCAGTTACTGTTTGCTCTGTATTGCTTCCTGTATTTCTAATATAAATCCTCAAAACTCATCCAGCCTCACAGTGGCATTATCGTTGACTCTCTTCGTATCTGTGACCAGCTGTCGCTATAGTAAACAGGATTTCTTTCACACTCACATCTGCAGTCCCAAATGGATTACAAAAAGAGTGTGAACACAGTACCCACTGCAGTTTTTTATTGCCACTTTGTTTTCCAGCTCACCCTTATCTCATCTAGTCAGAGCCAGACAGATGCAGTCATGGTCTCATACTGTTGTGCAGTGCTTTTGTGGTTTACCTCGAGACACACGATGTGCACTGGGTGCAAGTCAGGCTTTTCTGAGCTGTAGATACCAGAAATTTCACTGTCATTGATGAATCATGTTTGTTTCATGTATGGTAAGACTATCTTAAAGCTTTGAGACAATTCACTTTAGTCCAGATTGAGATGAGTAATGAAAGACTGCAAATGAATAGCTTCTTAATCCAGTTTTGAAAGACCCAGCAAAGCCTTTGCTTTAAGGAAGAGTACTTTTGAATACAGCTGAATTCCCTCCTATACATTGCTTCCTTCACAATATACAGTGGCAGGGAGGGCACCAGGTTTCTTCTCTCCTCTTGAAAGACTCACTAGGTTTTGCAATTACAACACTCACACAGAGTTTGCAGTGTCTTTAATCACAGAAGTATAGAGGCTGGAAAAGCCTCTGAACTCATCAGCCCAGACCAGGACCTAACATCACCACATTGGCCACACCAGGGCGCTAAGGGCCACAGCCAGGCTGTCCTTCAACACCTCCAGACACGGGGACTCCCCCCCTGCCCTGGGCAGTCCAGTCCAGGCTCTGAGCACCCTTTCCCTGAGGAAGGGCTTCCTAACATCCAACCTAACCCTCCCCTGGCAGCTTCAAGCTCTGCCCTCTCATCCGAGTGTTGGTTGCTTGGGAGAAGAACCCGACCCCCACCTGCTTACAACTTTCCTTCAGGGAGTTACAGAGAGGGAGGAGGTCTTCCTGAGTCTACTCTTCTTCAGGCTCCACAGCCTCACCTCCCTCAGCTTTTTTTCTGACCCCCCTACAATATCAGTCTTCCACTTGACCAAACAACAATCCTGAAAAAGCCGTTATTGTGGGTGTAAACGATCTGAGCCACAGGAGGTAGTACTGAGTCACTGGAGCAGTATTTACTGCTAATAAATGGGCACAGCAAAGGTTAAAGACTCCTCTGGACCACAATCACATTTAACTACAGCAGTTATTAAATGTACAGTAGCTCTTAAGTTTTGTTCTGCTTGCTTATGCTGCCTACAGTACCTTTGGGAGTAGATTAAGGAGGAAACTGTTCAGTTTGTTCCCTTTCCTTTAGCTGTCTGACAGTTCCCTTAACAAATCTCTCACCACACCAGCTGCTCACCAGCGTTTTCAACTGCAGTTCTGGCTTCAGCGATTTCTGAAGAGGGTGCTAGAGAAGTTTATAACCTGACTGACTTTTTGTTCTGTACTTTGTCATAGCGTTCCACACACACATGACATCAAATCACCAGCTGACACAATGGTCAGGTCCTGGACTATTTGGCTTAATTAACAAACTGCTAATAAACTGCAAAAAAAAGACAGGGAGGGCCTAATTGGCCCCTTACGAGTTGGAAGGAAGAAAAGGACAAGGAAATGCCTTCAGAGAAGCATATTTACTTTTAACAACAAAGACCCACGAAGCTCCCAATACCCAAAGGAAATCAACAGCATTACACAAACAAGTGCAGAGAGCTGAAGAGACCTTCCTGCAAGACTACTCCAGAAAATCCTTATAAGACTGTCTATCTATGGGGGTGGCACTGCAAATCAGTTTCCAACCCAAGAGCCTCCAAGCAGCAACTCCTCTGTAAAGGCTCTTGTATCTCTTGCTCCATGCTGGCTTTCAGCCTTGGACCACATTCACTGCTGCTTTCCATCACATTATGAAGTTAACAGCAGGTCCACACAGACACTTCCCTCTTTCTTCTTCAGAGGTATTTGGGATGAAGCACCATGGCTACAGGGTTCTTAAACACCTCCAGGCAGGGGGACTCCACCACCTCCCTGGGAAGGTCCTGCCAGTGCCCAGCCCTCCCCTGCCTCAGCTGCAAACTGTTG